>JABAKD010000023.1:9734948-9993692 GCA_012845835.1 Undaria pinnatifida | reverse complement strand
CCATCCATGCCGCTGTGCCCCCTCCCCCCCCCCCCCCCCGCCTCGAACGCCCCCTTCTTCCCCATCACCCGCACCATAGCCTAGACCTAGCACAACACGTATAACAAACCCCTCACCTAAAGCCCTTCCTTTCCCCCCCCCCCTTCGCCCCCCCCCCCGCCCCCACCCCCCACCTCCCCCCCCCCCACCCCCCCCCTCCCCCCCCCCCGCAACCCATCCCAACCCCACCCCGTCGAACACTCCACCCTCTCTTTACTCACTGATTGTACGACTTACCCCGGGATATACATGATAAACTGATGCATTATTTCCAAAACCGTCACATTTATCCCCTCAAAGTAATGTATAGTTTCCACGCACATATTGAGCTGCCCCACACGCCCCCCCCCCCCGTCCCAACCCCCCCCCACCCCCCCCCAATAATAAACTGGTGCCAAAACCGTCAGATTTATCCCCTTGAAAAGATTTATATCTTACATGCACAAAATGCCCCCCCTTTCCTCCCCCCCTCTCCAAACCCGCTCGCTTTTGATCAAAACCAGGCCCCCACGTCCTTCAAAACTCCGCCCCCCCCCCCTAACCGGTTACTTGACTTACAAGATTCACTTGATGAAGGGATACATTTCCCTACACAGCTGTCAGATTTCGTCCCCCTCAGAAACGGGTTTTATAGTTTCCGCGCACAGACTGACTTAAATCACCCTGTTGACCCTGATAGCTACACTGTAGTTGTAACGGGAGTCGCCGACCTATATCCTTAATGAGGACACACAACTCGTCATGCGCGCGATCGGAGTATCAAACACAGCCTGCAAAGATGAGTTTCGACGAAATCTTCGATCTCACAGCTGGATTGTATTTTATTTTTTATAATATATATATATATGTGTGCATATGCCTCACCCGTAAGTTGGTGGACATCGGTTAGCAATTTTAGTTTATCCAAAAATCTCTTGTGGGGGCGTTGTTACAGGTTGGTGAAAGTATAAATATGCAATTTGTCTGGAGCCCCCTCGAGTGTCGCACGCAATAACTAGATTTATGGTGAACGTGTCACGTTATGCTGACCTCTATGACTAGCGGAAGAAGATTGACATGGCCAATTTTGTTTTTTTACAACGCCTTGGGGTGTCTCTAGAAGATCGAAATTCACGTCGACCAATGACAAGCCTAATATGTTTCAACACCTACCCAGGCTTGTTCAAAGTGGGGGCGAAAACAAATTGCTCCGCGTATTGCACGATCGCGTTGGGAGTACTCCATGTTCGGAAAACTCGTGTGGATCAATAGCGTAGACAGAAGATTCCCAATACACCCATGGACGCTCGTCGTGAAGAAGAGGTAAACATATGTATAATATGATTGCCTCCTCCTGACTGAGAAGACGGTGGGCAGGGGGTTGTAAAAATTGAAAGTCCCCAATACGAGAGGAAGGAAGTAAGGGGAAAAGGGAAGTGACGAAAGGGGGCGTCATCCGTCTCGAGTCTGAAATCCTCCTCGTCTCAATCCCAAAAAATACCCACAGACTCTCGTATGCCATAATATCTCTTTGGTCTATCATACAACAATAAAATGCCCTTGTAATTGATAATGTGTGATACCCTGGCACGGTGGTTTGAGAGGCTGTGCCGTCGATGTTTGTAGAGGTGATGACACGGAGCGAGAGGATAGCCCGGAAGACGAAGTGCTTTCGAGATGTAGAGAAGATGTTGAACAGTACAACGGTGGCGCCCAATTTGGCCAATCAATGGCGGGTTCCGAGCTAAAGCCGGATTGCTCTTCCGGGCTTGGAATCAAGAAAAAAAAAAAAAATTGACTTCGTGGTTCGCTTTCAAACGGCCAAAAACGGCGTCTAAAAAAATGTCCCCAAAAAAAAAAGTTTCCCTTCGGGTTAAACTTTTTTTTTCTCCGCATTGCCGAACTTTTTTTTTCTCGGACATGGCGGCAATCGCTTCCGCTTGGTCGAATTAGGGGGGGTAGAGCCACTCAGAAAGTTGTTCAGACAAAAACTCGAGCCCGGAACCGAGAATAAAAAGTCCCAGGAAATTTGAAATTGCTCAACTAAGGTCAGCTTTTGGGCAGCCGTAAGTCGATCCCAAAAGCATAACTAGGACAATCCACTGTTATCTTCGTGTCCCCCACCCTAAAATCACCTCAAATCGAAGTTTTACAGAGCTCTAATCAACGTGTGGATCGTTTTCCACGGGTGGGAGTTTTTCAGTCTAATCCCTAGTAAATCCCAGGTTATGGCCTCTTTTTGCACGTATCTGTGCGCAGCTGTATTAAGGTCAAATCGATCCCGATCAAAAATCTAACGACAGATTCGTGATCTACACCCCAAAATTACCACAACCTGAAAAGTTTATAAGATTCGGAGGCGTTTGAAATTTTCTTGGGGGGCCCGCGGATGCTATTTTACCTCAATTTTAGATAATTATTCGCGAGTAACTTACCATCACGACGGCCAAATAAAAAAAGAAGTATATTTTCGTAATTCCCATAACCTAGAGGAAGTTTGTGCGATTTTTCAGAGCTCAAATCCTCGTGGTTGCCGCGTTCTGAAAATCTCGTGAAAAATATCCGGCTTTAGCTCGGAACCCGCCCAATAAAAACAGATATAAACCGCAGAGTTGCAGGAGCCAAGACGACTGCTGCTGCTTCCCAGAGATGACCAGGGCAGCTATGATCCGGAAAGATCTACAAGAGAGAGCCACACGAGAGAGTGAGCTACCTGGATATCAAGCGGAGAATCCTACGGAAGTAATTGATCAGCACACATACGTACTACGTTACACTGGAACCGACACGTATGAGATCTACGATACACAAGAGCAGTGTACTGAACATTGACTCAAATATTGGTTATATCCTAACACTTCCACAACATTCCTACATACATGCGGTTACTCCAAGTCGTAATCCTTTTTCCAGGTATACCATATAGACTACACCAACACAAAATAAATGTCAAAAATCTTCTTTTGATACCATACCACAAAGTAGTACTAGCATCATCAGTACATGTTTCTACTGGATGACTCCCCACAAAGGGCGCACGTATGAGAACATCCACCGCCTAAGCATCCATACAACGATATTCCACTGCAAGATGAACAGAAATCACGGGTCCGCTCTGACGATTATCCGACCAAGGAATCTCTGCATCTCTACTGTAGAGAGAATTATCATACCATCTCCATCGATCGGTGAACACTAATATACTTCAGTATGATGATTCAATTTTCCTTTAAACACGGTACACAGTTTGACCTAATAGTGCAGTGTAGACAGAGAAACATCCCCTCTCGTACCTCGTTTTACATACATACTCCAAAGCATGTAAGTAGATATTTTTTTAGAACAAAATTGACGATCTGACCTGCCTATATTCAACATCATTATACAGAAGCTAGTGAAAAACTTGATCCTACACTTAAGCCAAGTCATTGTAAGGAAACAGCGAATCTTACTCATTTTTACACAAAACAATCTGAACCTCCACGCTTCGTATTTGAAACAATGTTATACAGTACAAACATATTCTGCCGTGCATTTTTGCACGAATTTTTTTTGTCAGCGTGTTCGTTGCGATGGCCATTGCATAGCCAAACCAAATTTCCCCTATACAGTACCGGCTACGGTTTAAGAGAAAATGTTCATAAGAAAGTAACGATTTTATTTTTAGGTGAATCAAACTGGCGTGACACGACCAAAATCGATTTAAGAGAGAATTTGTCTTTTTTCATCAAATTTTCTTTTTAATCGGACTTTTTCTGGAAGAGTCGCGCAGCGATCACACACATTAACAGACGAACACACACCCACACAGCTGCAGACACCATGCCCTGCGCAGCGGGCAGTCGCTGCACAGCGGCCCCCAATAGCACACCAGGCCCGCCGCATTTCACAAATCGCAAATGCCGAGGAGTCTGCGGCCAGTACCTCCATCTGACAACTGTGGTGTGCTGGACCCGCGTGGCACCAGCGAGATGCACCGCATCTGCCCCACCTGTGCGACCTCCCGGGAGAGCGAGACTCGAGGAGCGGGTAGTGCTGGGGCGTAGCCAGAGAAGGGCGACTCCTCGGGGTGCAAAGGCAAGAGCCCCGCGGGTGCAAGCAGTGGCTTGAGACTTGGCCAGGTTGTCGCAAAAAAAACCCGGCGGTGCACCTAAACGCGAGCGGTATATAAGAATGCTCTCTTATATCGTAGACAATACGATATAGGAGAACTCCCGATTTAAGAGGGATATATCAGGCTCCCACTACCCTCTCTTCAACCGTAGCCGCTACCGTGTTCGCAATGTTTATCTCTGCTTCGTTGTTTGTGTCCCCAGAACTCGACTCCTCAGGGGTCGGTAAAAGATAGGCAAGGGCAATGATTGCGCGGGATGCGAATGGTTGGAATTGTCAATCGTACGTAAACACAAACTGGCGCTCAGACAGAAGCTTGGGGTTATGACTGACTCTGTGACTGCAGCTCCGGTGTTATACTGACTTTCTTTGTGACCGCACACACTGGAAGGACACATCTGTTATATACGAAAGCGTACAAATATTCACGCACAGAAGCACCGGACGTGACTAGTTACCAGGGGAAAGGATAAGGATCACATATTGATCCAGCAGGAAAAGCAGCGGCAGAGCGAATTTTTTTACAGACTTTATTAAAACACGTGCGGAATTTTCGACTTTTAAGAAAAACAAAAAAGCGAGTTTTTATTATGGAGCTCTGCTTGAGCTCTGCGCGTTTCGGCGAAAAAAATACTGATTGCAGTATGTGGGCCATGCTCCATGTGGGTCATGCCCGGTGAGACTACGTCCCAGAGTGGCGCGCCGAGCGCAACAACAAAGCGAGAAGTGATGGCTTAGACCCTGGGGGTCACGGTTGGGGGAATATATCGCAGTGACTCAGGGTCACTCGTGCGAGTAACCCCCCTGTTCCTTTGCTATCGCGATAAGCTACTTGCATTAAGGATTTTCAATCGTAATTTCGGCATTAAAAAAAAACCTGTTAAAATATGAGTATTGGGCAATTTCGGGAAACACGGCGGCGGAACAGGCCTGCTCTCGTGCCCCAAACTGCCTGAAGTGCAGTTTTTAACGTGCTGGCTTGACGCCCACAACCCATGCCGACCACGCACACTTTCGTGCTTTTTTCAGGGCACGGTATTGGGGCTCACGGGGCCGCGGCGAAGTAGCGGGCAACCTAATGCCCCCTTTGACTCGAACTCGTATGGGGGTATACCCCACAAAATCTATCATACTTGACCTCTACCCCCGTTTGACTGGTCATAAAGTGCCCCTTTGAACGAATATAGTACCCCCGCATGCCCGATACCTTCCAAATCCAGTAAAGCAAGAATTCGAGCGCACTTCACCGCCCAACGCAGCCGCAAAAAGACCACAAGCGGACCATCCTGTATTCTCGAATAGCGACCACCGATTTCCCCAACATATATCCGTGGGCAACGGAGTCACTTGTCGTGCGAATCTCTCAAACCCGCGACGGGAAACGGTGGTGCCCGGCCTACCTCATCCTTGGCCCTTGTCGATATTGTCCCTGGTAGACGGGAGGAATTTTGTCAGGCGAGCTGTATTATAAGTTTCGGCGCCTGCGAGGTGTACAACGGACTTCGCAGCGTGGTAGGTGCAGCATATGGGTACGAGGTTGAAGAGATGTGCTGGTGCTGCTGTTGCCCTGCGTCTAGTTGTATGTATAGCTGCGTCTTGGCAGACAGCAGAGAGGTCAAACCGCATTGTGTACCGATGACCCGTGCTGCGATGGAGGTGACACGTTTTGTCTGGAATGGTTTCTGCCTAGTGGGGCTCCTTTACCGTTAATCGTCGGACATAGGTGTCTTTCTTACATAAATTTGAATCTCGTCGTATGCCAAGGCCATGGAATTCGTCATCCGGTTTGATAGCAGTTATTATTTTCTCTTAATCAACGTTTGGGCGAGGTATGTCTTAATCCCCCTAATTGAGGAACATCAAAGGCAAGTGGTGCAACCTCTCTCGCAGCACGCGTCCGATGATGTCGTCGGGCAGCGTGGATCGAATAATGAAACGCGAGCACGGAACAGACTACAGTTCTAGCGAGGAAAAAAAGTACTAGAGATGTGGGATTTTTCATGCTCAATTTTTTATTCGTTTGCTGTCGGGTGGTGCCACACCTCGATTTCTCGGGGCGCTTGCGATTACTGGGCTTGGTCACTCCTGCGACGGGGACGGGGCAATCGCTGTCCATCCACCTCCCTCGGGCATGCATGTTTTCCTCAACAAGTTCTTCTTGCATGGTTTTCATCAGGAATTCCCATGCCTTCAACGATCTCGCACGTATCAAATCCCCGCTGCCCATGACAATTGACTGGTCAGTTGAGCTTTTCCTTCCCTCGTAAGCCTCCGAATGTCCGACTGGGGTTGAGCCTCGATCAAACCGCGTGCCATAAAAACTTTGAATTCCGCTCGACCACAAATGCAGCTGGCTACGTCCATTGAAAAATTGGTCGCCCGCAGACTCTTTCGAGAAGCCTGGAGGAGCGACGGTGGAGCCTGGTCGCGGTTGCCTTATGCTCAGCCATAGGCTGTCCAGTTCTTGCCTGCTGTATGGGATACGACCTCCTCCAAACGGTAGCTTTCTGGACCCCTGCCTCGGCGGCCATCCTCAACGCCCCTCCGCTGTCAACGCCGCGTCTTGCTTAGCCAACGTCGCATCTTGCTCAGCCGAACTCGAATCGTGATCAGACAAATTCGCATTTAGCTCAGTTTAACTCGCCTCTCGCCCCAGCCAGATTCATTGACATCTTCTAAAACTGCTGACGAAAGCAGCTCTTCCTCTTCATCCGGAAGAGCACCCCTTCTGTTAGCTCTGCGCCCGGAAACTCTCTATGATCGATTTGGAATTCGATTGCTGTATGCTGTGTTTTACGTAACCACGTGGAGTGCTTCTATGGAGTAGGTGACGAGCATACTATACGGTATAAAACACAGAGCCCCACCTGGTTATCGCAGGCTCTTGGACACGCACAAAGAAGAAGCGCAGCACCTGTCGTCAAAGGCTGCACACACATTAACCACACAGGGTTGAGTCGGACCTTGTTGACGCGCACCACCCTGACAAACATGCGGACATAATGTTGTCATAAAATTCTGGATCGTACCTGATTGTCACCAGTAACTGCCTCTCAGTTAGGCGGCCCCACACGCCGAGGTACGCACCAGACAATGCCTCGACACAAAATACGAAACCCCATTATACGGAAAACCCCTAAATATCCGCAGACTCGTATCGAACAGTCGCACACGAAAAAACAGGACCTGGTCGCCTCCGCGCGGTTGACTGCAACGCATTGACAAAACGAGTGAGGGCAGCGAGCGCAGTGACCTTGAACGTGCATAGCACCGCAACGAATCTCGTCCGGGACACAGGCCTGCAGCGTAATGTACTCACGGCTCCCTTACTTGCCCAGAAGCCAAAATTAAGAGAACACCAAGCCGGATAAAAATGCCTACCTTACATAGACATGCTGCCAAACCACAAAAAAAGATCACCGCCGAAACACTTCCAAAAAAGAATCGAACGTAACTCCGCCGCTCGTAAAAATCGTTGGGCTTTGGATAAAAAAAATGACCTGTATCTTGACTAAGATGTGAATGTCTAATTACAGTGCGCCGCCCCGCTACATGCAGCATCTTACATGTTTTGGGCAGATGCCACCATGTGTCATACCATGGCAATCCCTATGGCATACCATAGCAATACCTATGGCATACCATGGCTATCTATGGCATGCCATGGCATGTCCACGGCACGTCATATATCGCGTCATGTTAACTAATGGCAAAGCCGTGGCATGCCCTGGCAATGCCATTATTCACCGCGACATCGCCAATAAATGGACGGCTCACACCCATTTCTTCCGTTAGAATACACCGACAAAAGGTTGAGGTGCGCGAGTAATGTGACAAAATCGACTATATATGACAAATGTTGAATATATACCCCGTGTGCAGACCAAGGCTACGGTAGGGGGGGTACCCCCATTTTCACTGGTGTGTTT
Source organism: Undaria pinnatifida (assembly GCA_012845835.1). Classification (NCBI taxonomy): domain Eukaryota; class Phaeophyceae; order Laminariales; family Alariaceae; genus Undaria; species Undaria pinnatifida. Next base: position 9,985,632 of record JABAKD010000023.1, on the reverse strand, counting down.
GAGCTACTCACACGAGTGGCTCTGTACCCCACGGATGAAGATGGTTTAGGAACTTGTTTCGGCGCAGCTTAGATCACCTTTGCATCTTGGATTAATTTCGTCAATGTAAAAAATGAAGAATACGCGTAAGATCGCATAGGAACAAAGGGGTTACTCGCACGAGGGACCCCTGGCCACTGAAGTAAAAGGCCCAAAAGGGGACCACTCGCACGAGTGACCCCTGGCCACTGAAGTAAAAGACCCAGAAGGGGACCACTCGCACGAGTGACCCCTGGCCACTGAAATAAAAGGCCCAAAAGGGGACCCCCCTACCGTAGCCTAGGTCTATAACAAACCCCTCACCTAAAGATCTTCCCCCCCCCCCCCCCCCCCGCAACCCATCCCAACCCCACCCCCTCGAACACTCCACCCTCTCTTTACTCACTGATTGTACGACTTACCCCAGGATATACATGATAAACTGATGCATTATTTCCAAAACCGTCATATTTATCCCCTCAAAATAATGTAAGAATTCCACGCACATATTGAGCTGCCCCCCCCGCCCCCCCCCCCCGCCCCAACCCCCCCCCCCCCCCCCAATAATAAACTGGTGCCAAAACCGTCAGATTCATCCCCTCGAAAGGATTTATAGCTTACATTCACAAATTGCCCCCCCTTTCCCCCCCCCCTTTCCTCCCCCCCGCCCCCTCCAAACCCGCTCGCTTTTGATCAAAACCAGGCCCCCCACGTCCTTCAAAACTCCGCCCCCCCCCCCTCACCGGTTATTCGACTTACAAGATTAACTTGAGAAAAGGATACATTTCCCTTCACAGCTGTCAGATTTCGTCCCCCTCAGAAACGGGTTTTATAGTTTCCGCGCACAGACTGACTAAAATCACCCTGTTGACCCTGATAGCTACACTGTAGTTGTAAGGGGAGTCGCCGACCTATATCCTTAATGAGGACACACAACTCGTAATGCGCGCGATCGGAGTATCACACACAGCTTCCAAAGATGAGTTTCGACGAAATCTTCGATCTCACAGCTGGAGTGTATTCTCATTTATATTAATATATATAAAATCCTTCCTTCCCTAACCCCGCGGCCCATTGAAAACAACCAGGCCCCCACGTACTTCAAAACTCCGTCCTCCCCTCACCTGTTATTCGACTTACAGGATTCACTTGATAAACGGATTAAATTCTTTCCGCAGCTGTCACATTTTGTCCCCCACACAGAAACGGGTTTTATTTTTTCCGCGCACAGACTGACTAACATCACCATGTTGACCCTGATAGCTACACTGTAGTTGCAAGGGGAGTCGCCCATCCATTGATATCCTTAGACTAATGAGGACACACAACCCGTAACACGCGCGATCGGAGTATCACACACAGCTTGCTAAGATGAGTTTCGACAAAATATTCGATCTCACAGCTAGAGTGTATTATCATTTTTTAATATATATACCTCGTGAGACGTTAACGTCGTCGTGGTATTTAGTCGATAGTATTAGTCGTCGTCTGCTTTAAGGTCTTTAAAAACATCCCGCTTCGTTGAATCAGTACAATATTCATATCGCACAACCCGTTTTACCGATCGGCACCCGCCCCCCAGCGATCGCGCGCCCGTGCCACGCCTACCTCACACGTAACTCGTCCGTGTCCCCGGCGACACAACGACCGACGGTTCCCAACTCGGCGAGCGTGGGGCGTGCAAAGTCTATGGCAAGGGCTTGCTCTCTTACTCGGTCAGGCAGAAAATGGCAAGAAAGGGGAAATTCCTACCCAGCTCCTCGCGTTCCAGTTGTGCTGTGCTGCTTGCTGCTGCAGTGCCGCTGCGTTGCTGAACTGCCGTTCGGTATTCAATGATGTGCTGCTGTTGTACTGCTGTGTTCGGTAGGTCGGTGGCTGGGTAGTGGGTCGTGGGTGCTTGTTGCTTGACGGCTCGCTCGCTCCCCGAGGTGTCGGCGGGTATAAAAAAAACACGAAAAACCTCCACGCGTTTAGACTCCGAATTACACCACATGCTCCTCGCGAACCGGTGTACTGCCGTACCTGCACAACTGTACTGCTGCTGTACTGCTGTTGTGGGTCGGTCGGTCAGTACGTGGTTGATAGGTGGTGGGTGCACTGGGTGGTCGATGGATGGTGGGTGGGTGGTGGCCGCACTATTAACATTAATACGTGGGTGATTCTGTTTCGTTCTGTTGGGCATACAAGACGTTCCCCACCCTTACTTCAAAGAAGACTAATACAATCGACACTAAATGTGATATACGATCGCTACCGTATAGACTACACTTTTTTTTTTGTCCGGTATATACCGGTCGACGCTGGCATTCTAAAAAAAATACCACTATTGATAGTAGACTAGACTATAGGTCTAGTCTAGTCCACTAGTAATACGATTGAACCAAACGATTTTCATTGGTTTTCCTGGCAAAAAATGCTTTACACAGTAGACTATACCTCGTACTATCATACTGAAGTATACGATACGTACTGCTACAGCTGTATATTCGGTGTTCGGTTGCATTCACTAACGACCAGATGTGACATATTCAAATGCATGCTACACTGTTTGGGTTATTAAACCTGAATTAATGCATATGGGTTCCCCGGGTATTGTGACAAAAGTGTACCCGTACCCGGGTATGGTGCCATAGTCTTACAGAAGTCACAGGGTTTCCGGGTCAGGGTATGGGGATGATACAAAACTTACAGAAATTCCGGGTACGGAAGTGTTTCAGAACTCGCAGAAGTTCCGGGTATTGTGTCACGGGCGTACAGACCTCACATACCCGGTACGTTCAAAAAAAGATATACCCGCACCCCGGGTTTTTGTGGCACTGGCGTGTAGAACTTCCAGAAGTTCCGGGTACGGGTATGAATGTCGTGCAGAACTTCCAGAGGTTCCGGGTACGGGTATCAATGTCCTACAGAACTTCGACAAGTTCTTTGTAGGGTGATACCCGGGGTACATACCGCGGTATGGTTTTGCATACCCTACAGAACCCAACCCTGCATAGATAGTCTATATATCGGTTTATACTACGAGTACTTTGACACTAGAAATATTGACATGGTCGTTTCAGCAAGGTGTAGAAGACGTCCATGGCACGTGTTTCGTTTGGCGAGCCGTACAAGGCTGTTGAATTAAACGCCTGCCAAACAAAGTACTAGAACAATGAGTTGGGCTCTTTGAAAAACCTTTGTGCTTTTTTTTGTTTTCACGGAAATTACTGCAGATCCAACAAGGCTTGTAAGAGTTGAAAAACGATTCTTGGCAGAGTTTTTCTTGACGATAAGACGAACCACCGTGAGAACGGCCTGCTTTATTTTTGAATTTTTCGTCGGTCAGTACTTTTTGGGGAAGAATTTACAAAAAAAGCAGTGTAAGAAACGTATCAATAATACATATACCTTCATCATCACCAAAATTTCACTTTATAATTTAAAACATGAAGTTTTTCGTACGATTCTGAAGGACGACAGTCCCTGCCAAATTCCGTGTTTTATCTCGTTTTCAAATTGGCTCAAAAGTTTGAAGCTGAAACGTTCCCGCTCTCGCTGGAACCAGCTCGTAGATAGCAAATCATAGGTTTTCGATTATGCGGTAGGTGTGCCGAAATGGTTAGTGTTGTCTACAGCTCAGGTGACACCATCGTGTTATATTATTGATGTTTTTCTAGGGGACGGTCTTAAATTATTTTATATCTTCATGTATGTTATAACAGGATATCACAATTTGTTTATGCCAGAGGGGCGTGATATATGTTAGGTTATACTCGGGAGTATCATTTTTGCTGTTCGTTATAGGTTTTTCATGCTAGATAATAAAGAGACGGCGGTATGGTACACACCTAATTGTTTTCGACGTTTTTAGAGGGAGACGATATTCACGTACCATAAATAAAACTTGTAGGACTCAAATATGATACTACTGGACATCTATGTTCAGCACGCAGCAGATAGAACACTTTGCTTGTATCTAACTCCGTTTACTTCCCCACGCGCATGTATTTTTTTTAATGAAAAGTCCACTTCATTCAGCTGTGAGATCGACCGAAAAAATATTTCATCAAAACTCAGCTTTGAACGTTGCGTGTGATACTTCGATCACGCGTGTTGGGGGGGTGTACCCTCGCGAAGGATGCAGGTCGGTGACTCCCCTGCTAATAATAGGGTCAACAGGACTAACACTAACTCTAACACTAACACTAACACTAAGACTGACACTTACACTAAGACTAAGACTAACACTTACACTAACACTAACCACTAAGACTAAGACTAAGAATGACACTAAGACTAACACTAAGACTAACACTAAGACTAAGACTAATACTAAGACGTCCAGACTTGTTTTGCGCACAGAAACTGTGTATATATCCCCCATTGAAGGGGATAAAACAGACATGACATGTGTGGATTTCACTATGAATGAAAAATATAGTGTTACAGTTTGAGTAGCTTTTGGAGTGGGGTACTTGGGTCTACCGAGGTTTGTACGCAAGGTTCTGTGTCCCCCTTTTACATGTTGCGGGCCAGTGGAGGTCAAGCCCAGGCCTGATGCTCGGGCTGTTAGTGCTGTCGAGTCATGGTGGAACATGCGGTGGGCGTCGATCGCTGCTGCTGCTCCGAAGTGACCAATCTTCTGCTCTTGACGTAATGCAAAAAGGCACACTTACACTCGCGAAATAGTTCAAAATCGTGTTGGCAGAAAAAACAAATTTGCAGGGAGCAGCTGAAGAGTAAAGAAACAACTGGCAAAACGAGCAGGAACAAAAATAACAAGGCCGAGCAAGAAACCAAAGAAAAATTGGACCGTTGCGCAAGTAATGCACGGAGGCGATGTCGAAGTGGGACCCCCGGACATGCCAGGGTTGCACCAACCAGGCACTTTCAAGAAAAAAATCCAAGTATGTCTACTATCCATGCCGAACGAAATAAAACATCGAGCGTTCCTTTAAAACGTGTGCTTATTTACACTTCCCCCCTTAGTGTTCATTGCCGGTCGGTGGCATTACTTGACGACCACGTCACCTTGCCCGCTGTATTGGCAAGCAATGCGCCTCTCTCGCGTGAGCATGGCCATATCACGACGTTGCGTGTTGTATTTGCGGTCTGTATCTCGGTATTGCAATATGTTGCCTCAGAATAGCGATACTATCTGGCACGCGGTTTTTGACGTAATGATACCTATTGTTGTAGTATGTCGCAACAGAAATGCTTCGCAAGCTTCCCATACAAGTCACCATGAACCAGTCGTCATAGTGGTACTACATGGTTGTACCTATAGAAATGTTCTGTCTTACGGCTAACTGCCTGATCCCTGTACGACAACACACCGCGAAGCTATAACGCAGGTAGTGCATACTACACTTGTACCCCTACTAGAAAAAATACGCGTGTGTGTACTCGCGAGAACAAACTCTCTTTGTGAATACTCCATACAGGTGCAATAACAAATAGCAAAATGCCGGGTATTTTGGGCTCGAGTACCCGCCAACTCGCGAGTATCGAGTATCCGGGTACTGGCCTTTTCACCCCTGGATACCGCGAAGGTGGTGGCGTTCTGTACCCTATGTAATGGAGTGTCAGTACAGCTGGCAATAGATTCGAAAAAATAGCCGGCGCCAGAGTACTGGTCTATTGGCCACGAAAATATTCTCGTAGACGGGATATTCTGAGTGGAGAAGGTAGCCCAGAGAATCGTAGCTTACACCACAGGAGGGTTCTTGGTGAAGGAACGTCCCTCCTCTGGACAAGAGAAATAGAGTTAACCGCCTTAAGCACCCAGAGGATATGTCGGTCTCTGGAAAGAATTTCGAAAGGTGGCGAAAGGCTGCTCAGAAGACTGACTGGCAGATGGCTTCGGATGGTGGAGGAAGAAGCCGAGTTGTTCATGCGGAATTGGCTTGAAACGGAGAGACGCAAAGCTGAAGAGCGAAGGGCAAAACTGCGGCAGGGCCATCCACCGTCGGACTATCTAAGCGGCATGTGGCATGGGGAAGGGGGGGGACGGAGGAAGGGGGGGGGGGCGGAGGAAGGGGGGAAGGGGGCGAGAGGGGAAGGGGGGAAGGAGGCGGGGGGGGGGGGGGAGGGGGGGCGCCATGCCCAAGAGACTGAAGTCTGGGCCTGGCCATCATCGTTTTGAACGTTGTGGGCCTTCCAATACCCGTCACAAGATAACGTAGGACCGCCCTGACTTCTTCGCCATGTTACCTTCTTTCCCCTGGACCATTGATGATGCACTTGACACCCTCTGTGATCCCAATGCCGCTGTAAGTCAGTTCCTAAGGTCTGCTAGTATGACATATTTTTCCTCTTCCCCTGTCCTTGCTTCCTCTTCTTGTCTTGTCTTTTCTTGCTTCTGTTGTCTTTTCTTTTGTTTCTTTTCCTTTTTTCGTTTTTCTTTCGATTTCTTGTCTTTCTTTCCTTTCTTTTATGTTGTTCTCTTTTCTTGGTTTATTTTATCCAATTTACTTGCGTCTGTCGTGAATATGCGTAGAGATAGGTACTACGTTTAGTGTATACGTGGTAGTCTTCCTTGGGTGGCAATCGGTATAGTCGGTTTTTCCAGGCGTGAGTAACAAGACGTATGGACCGGTATTGACCTGGCACATCGTAGTCTGGCTCCCGATTTCACTTTCCAATGTTCCTGGTGGAGGCGTGAATTGTATCAGATGTGATACATGCGTGTACCACCTTGGATTGTTGTGTTTATTCCTGGGGTATCCCTCATCTCTAGAGCAACTGGAGCCTGTCCTGTGACCACGGACTTGATTACGCAAGATAATGTGAGATCAACAACAACGAGGAATATGGAATATCTAACAGAACGTTCCTTGTACGTTCCATAGGTGAATGTCCAGAAAAGAGAACAGCAGCGATGGTTGGGGAAACGAACTCCGTGAGCCTCACCGCACCCCCATGGTCTCACCCCTCCTTTCTTGTCTCCTCGAGCTTCTCATAGCTCAGCGCCAATAATAAGAAATTTTCAAAGAAGAACCGGTTTTGTCTCGAAGCGAAGTTGATTCCCCTGCGTCCCATCCCTCACACCCTCCCGGCACCACGACTCATCAAACCTAAACCACGTCCCCTGTGCAGTACATCGTACAAGTCCTGCGGGCAACCTGCGTAGAATATCTATAAAGCAGTTCAAAGCAACTCACGCATCGAGATACCCAACACACTGTGCGGGACCGACGATCGGTACAGGGCCGTGGGGCACAAAACAACAGCCCAACGGCAGTAGCAGCCGTGGCCAAGGGTCCAGCCCGACGGGGGACGAAGGCCAAAATTCGTCCACGTCTGTAGGCAGGACCACAACTTTAAACGTGGGGCATGAAGCGGGCGCACAGCAGGACACCAGCAGCAGTAGCAGCAGCAACACCACCAGCAGCTTGATTTCGCCAAACGTTTGTAGATCGTTTTCCGACATTCCCTCAGACAGGCGGTTCCATCCATCCTTGTCGCTATCGTCTGGCACGCAACACGCGCGATGGAACAATCACACACAGCTGCAAAGAGAAGTTTCGACGAAGTCCTCGATCACACGGCGGATTCTTGTTTGCTTCCTTTTCATACGCTGTCTTTTGGGTACGCTTGTTTTTTGCCTGTGAGTGATTTACAGTGTCTCGTTTTCGGAACGTCTATGTTAAGCACGCGATATAGGCGTACGTATACTTCCAATACGCCGGGGGTGGTTGTCGTATGGCAAGTGCAGCAAAACACGTACCAGGACAAAGTCTACAGTAGTAGTAAATTGTTTTACCTTGTCGTAAGGTGAAAGCACAGCCAGTAGTGGGGCGAGCGGCCTCGTTTTGTTCCTCTTGCTTTTTCTGGTATGTTCTCGGAGGTTTTACCAATATATTCTATTTGTCCGTCGAATCTGGCCTACCTGCACTCTCTGCATTCATGGTGAAAATGCTTCCACGGAAGCGTGGAAGCTTCCATGGAAACTTGCACGGCATAAAAGCGTGGAAGTTTCCGTAGAATTTTGTCGGTGAAGCTTCCACAGAAGCTACTCCCACGGAGGACTCCGTGAAAGCTTTGACGGAAACCTCTACGGCATATACTCCCACGGAAGACTCTGTGAAAGCTTCCACAAAAGTTTATTCCACGGAAACGTCCACTGAAGCTTTCGAGGAAGTAAATTTTCCTTCACTGAAGCTTTTACGGATGATTCCAGGGAAGCTCTTGCTGAGGAAACCTACTTTCACGGAAGCTTCCGTGGAATCTTCCGTGAAAGCTTTCACGGAGGCTTTTACGGACGCTGTCATGGAAGTAAATGACTTTCACGGAAGCTTCTGTGGTAGTATAGTTGCGTCTACGGAAGCTTTCGAGGAAGAATATCGCTTTCACCGAAGCTTTGGCGGAAGTATATTTGCTTCCCCGGAAGAGTTTACGGAGGCTTTCACGCAACCAATACCTAACCTTAACCCTAACCCCTCACCCTTCGTGGAAGCGTTCGTGGAAGCTTTCGTGGGCGTTACCTCCGTGGAAGCTTTCTACCGAAACTTCCAAACTATAGTAATTTTGCTCCAACGAAACTTATTGCGGAATCTTACACGGAAGCGTTCACGAAAGCTTTCGCGGAAGCTTTTGTGGAAGTAAATTGCGTTCACTGAAGCTTTCGCGGGAGTAAACTTGCTTCCACGGAAACTTTCGCGGGACCTTTCACGGAACCTAAACATAACCCTAACCCTAACCCCCAATCGTTCGTGGAAGCTTTCGACGAAGCTTCCGTGGAAGCTTCCGTGGACGTCACTTCCGCGGACGTTTTCAGCACTTCCAAAATTGCTTCCGTTGAAGCTGTCGTGGAAACTACTTTCTTGGAAGCTTTCGCGGAAGCTTTCATGACTTGAGTGAAAAAATTGCGTTTTCTTTTCCATCGAAGCTTTCATAACTTTCATGATTTCAATCTTCCATAAATTCTTTCATGAAGGCTTCCATTGCTTCCACGGTGGATTCTTACACGGAAACTTTCATGAGCTTCCACGCAAAAAACAACTAGTGCGGGAGACCGTAAAATCTGCAAGATTTACTCAGAAGCCATGAATAAAGGCAACGGTATCTTCTGTAGGGTTCATGGATTCCGGGTAAGGGCACGGAAGGCTTACATAACCAGCAGAAATTTCGGGTACAGGTATGGAAGTGTTACCGAAGGTCCACGTATTGTGGAACGGGCGTACAGAACTCACACAAGTTCCAGGCGGGTACACAACATGCTGTATCCGGTACAAGATGAAAATCTATGATCGCCCGGGTGTGCGCTTACGGCTAAAGGTGCAGTGGATGAAAGCTGAGGTGGTCGAAACACTGCTTTACGGAAGGATGACTTGGAGCCCGGACAAGCATGACTATGGCAGGGTACGATGGGTTCACCTCTCCATGCTCATCCGATGCTTCGGATAGCGGAAACGGAATCGCGATGACCACACTCTATCGTACGCTGACGCGCGTGCCAAGACAGCCCCCAAGAGCACCGAGGCGATGGTGCACAAACGGAGGATATTGTTCGCGGGATTCGTAGCACGTATAAGAGGGAGGTATCTGCCACAGAGGGTGATATTTATGGAGCTTGTTGGGGGTAAGGGATACTCAGGGGGTTAAAAAAAGGGCTGGATGGCTCATCTGAATGAGGATGTGTCGGTCTCTGGAGTGCAATTCGAAGGATGGCGAAAGGTTGAGCAGAAGGCCGGCCCATGGTTTCGACGAGAAGAGGAGGGAGCTGAGTTGTTCATGCGGAATTGGCATGGGACGGAGAGACGCAAAGCTGCCGAGCGACGCGCTAAGGCTAAGCTAGCGCCATCCACCGTCGGCATCTCCAAGCGGGTGGGGGAAGGGGGGAGGGGGCAGGGGTGAAGGGGGGAAGGGGGGGGGGGGGGGGAGTGGCGCCATGCCCAAGAGGCTGAAGTCTGGGGTCTGGCCATCACCGTCTTGAAAATTGTAGGCCTTCCGATAGCCGTCACAAGATAGCGTAATACCGCCCTGACGTCTTCGCCATGTTTCGTTATCCCCAGTGCCATTCATGATGCACTTGATAGCCGCTATGAGCGTAATGCCGTCTTTAGTCAGTGTCTAGGGTCTGCTATAGTCCATGCCTTTTTATTTTTTCCTTTTCTTTGCTTTCTCTTCTGCCTTGTCTTTTCTTGTTTTTGTCCTCTCTTCTTTTCCTTCCATTCCTTTCCCGTTTTTTTTTGCATTCTTGTCTTTTTTTTTTTTTCTTATAGCTTTTTTTTTTTGCTTTGTTTCTTTTGTCGAACTGATTTACGTCTGTCATGCCTATGCGTAGTGATAGGTACTATGTGCAAGATATACGTGGTAGACTTTCTTGGGTGGCGAGCAGTGTAGTCGGTTTTGCCAGGCGCAAGTAGTGCGACATATATATGCACCGGTATGGACCTGGAACACCGTAGGCTGAATCTCAATTTCACATTTTTTTGTTTCTGGTGGAGGCATGAATTGCGTCGGCTGTGATATATGCGTTCAACGCTTTTGGTCTCTTGGTGTTATTTTATGCGGTATTCCTCAGCTTCAGAGCGACTGGAGCCTGTCCTGTGACCACAGACTTGATTTTGCGAGTACATGTATGTGAGGACAATAACAACAACCAAAACAACCCGCACTACGGGTATAAACGTCTTACAGGGCTCCAACAAGCTCCGGGTACGGTACGGAAGTGTTACAGAGCCCACAGAAGTCCTAGGTATTGCGGCACGGGTGTACAGAACTTACAGAGGTTCCGGGCAGGTATGAAAATACTGTACCCGTACCCCGCATATTTGTGGCACTTGTGTACAGAACTTACAGAACTTCCGGGTGCGGGAATGACTGTCCTACCTAACTTACAGAAGTTCCGGGTACGGGTAATACCCAGGTAAGTACGCGGCAACGGGGGTGGAGTTCGATCTGGTGTAGAGTATTTTTCATCCAATTTGCATGGCATGTTCTCACCTGGCCAACGTCCCCGAAGCAATCCGTCGAACCTTTGAGGGCTATCGATAACCACCACCGACGCGTTAAATCGGTAACCTCAACGAGTGACGACCGGGGCAACAGCCGCGGTCACGTCTTGAGTTAGTTCTGCAATAACAGATTTATACCACGGAGTATCCCGGCTTGGGTGCCTCAAAGAAGATAATGGCGGTCGAAAGCCCACCTCTGCCATCGATAAGCCAGGTGCCGCGGCAACGAAGCGAAGATACGGATAACACAGAGACTTCAGCAGAATCGATGGCATCATAGTGGCGATATGTGCATTATTCCGACCAGAAAAGCAATGACAATTCGCAATAATATGGGTTTTCCCGATATGACGAAAATTACTAGTATGTTTCCATCATCTTCGAATCGAATTTAAATCGAAAATATATATTATAAAAATTAAAATACACTCCAGCTGTGAGATCGAAGATTTCGTCGAAACTCATCTTTGCAAGCTGTGTGTGATACTCCGATCGCGCGCATTACGAGTTGTGTGTCCTCATTAAGGATATAGGTCGGCGACTCCCCTTACAGCTACAGTGTAGCTATCAGGGTCAACAGGATGATTTTAGTCAGTCTGTGCGCGGAAACTATAAAACCCGTTTCTGAGGGGGACAAAATCTGACAGCTGTGAAGGGAAAGGGGGGGCCTGGTTTTGATCAAAAGCGAGCGGGTTTGGAGGGGGGCGGGGGGGGGGGGGGATATATAAAGTCTATATTTTCGGTGGAAAAGTGTGCTCTTCGATAATACGAGGCCTTAGAATTAAAAGAAGCATGAATAACAGGTGCTATTGTTGTGTAACACGCACTGCTGTTCGGTGTTTGGTTTGTGTGGCTGATAAAAAATTTGACGTCATGATGATGCACAATGCAGGCTACGGATAAAACCTGAATGAATACAGAGATCCCTGGGTATTATTGTAACAAGGCGTACCCGTACCCCGGGTATTGTGCCACAATCTTACAGAAGTCACAAATGTTCCGGGTAAAGCTATGGGGATCTAACAAAACATACAAAGCTTCCGGGTACGGGTACGGGAATCGTAGAGAAATTCCAGAAATTCCGCGTCTTGTGGCGCAGGCGTACAAAATTCACAGAAGCTCCGAGCGTGTACAAAACATGACGTGGGTAAAGTGCCACGGGCGTGTACAGAACATTTCCAAGTTCCGGGTACGGGTCTGAATGTCTCCCCACCTAAAATTGAATACGAAGGCCTATCTATGGCCACACGACTACATACAGCCAGAAAACGTAATGGGTTACCCACACACACACCTTTCCCGCCGCCGCACCAACCCCCCGTCCAAACACTCACAAACACCCCCCCCCCCCCCCTACCCCGCCGCCCCACCTAAAAGAAAAGCTGCCGGCGTGATAAACAATACACGACTGATGATATCACCTATGGACCTTTCGAACCATCCGTGCATCGCATCCAATCCGTTGATGTGGTTTTCGAGTTCAAACTAACCTCCCTCCAGCCCTCCCTTCCTCGCCACCTCCTCCATCCCGCTATATGTATCTCCACGCGTACAATAAGCTCCTTTCAGTTTTGGCGGCCAAAAAATATTGAATGGTGGAAATCCCCCTTCCTTCTGCCCACGGGAAATATCTACAGATATATGTTGATATTGTACCAGGAGTGGCGGACAGAGATGGATGTGCAACATAAATATCACCCAATCTATCCAGAGTATATACAATAATGCATCATGGTAGCGGTGGAAGCAGCAGTGCGACGAGTCACGATCGGGGAATATACAGCAGTGTCGGGGTTGATGTTTGCGGATGATTTCGTGAGGATGCGAGAAACACCCGGAATATTGCAGGAACACACTTGAGCACAAGAGTAAAAGGGAATTGAGAGTGGCAGTGGCAGCGAACGTAAAACGGTACGCAGGACATGAAGGTAACGAACAACAAGTGACCCGGAGACCTTCCACGTTAGGTGGAAAGGATATGACCCACCGATCGTACACGTACCTGCCGATCGTAGACCAATATACGAACCTTGACGTAGAGATCTCAAGGCAGTGCTCCTGGCATGCACATAAATAAAAATTAAGGGGAAAGGGTAAACTACAAGTAAGTAGGCAATATGGATGCGATCTTAACGGACTGGCACCTTTACACTAGGATTACATTAAGTATTCTAATTAATGTTGTTGTACCAAAGCTAGAGTATGCAGGAGAAGTATGGGAATGGGTCACGAAGTTCATACGAAAACAACTGGAAATAGTGCACTTGACATCAGCAAAATACGCACTACTACTAGGAGATGCTCGAGTACCACGAATAACGCAGTAGTACTACTAATACGAGCAGAAGTGGGAATGCATGCCCCTAAAACGTAAACACACTGAGACGCGAAAAAATTGAAAAGCAATACACAGCGATGAATACGACAGAAACGATGTTGCCAGGCCATAGCTCATACCAGGTAGGGCTGTATGGGAGAAAGTATAGAAATGGCGAGCTGGGATGAGATGGGTGGAGGTAGTCAAGAAAATATGGAAGAAGTTAAGAGGAATCCAAGAACCGATACTACTGTCTAGAGAGACGTTTAGCGGGTGCATAACAGAAGTGAAAATAAGAATATACTCCGTATATATTTTTTATTAGTACTCCTATCATTACTGATTATTAAAAAAAAAATTATAAAAATAAAAATACACTCCAGCTGTGAGGTCGAAAATTTTGTCGAAACTCGTCTTTGCAAGCTGTGTGTGATACTCCGATCGCGCGTATTACGGGTTGTGTGTCCTCATTAAGGACACAGGTCGGCGACTCCTCTTGCAACTACAGTGTAGCTATCAGGGTCAACAGGGTGATGTTAGTCAGTCTGTGCGCGGCAACTATTAAACTCTTTTCTGAGGGGGACAAAATCTGACAGCTGTGGAAGGAAATGCATCAGTTTATCAATTGAATCTTGTAAGTCGAATATCCGGTGAGGGGAGGGCGGAGTTCTTAGGGACGTAGGGGCCTGATTTTGATCAAAAAGGGGCGGGAGGGGGGGAGGGGGGGGGAGGGGACGGGTGGGGCATCCCAATTTATGCGTGGAAACCATAAATATTTCTCGTGGGGGAGGGGAGGGGATTGTGGCGAGGGGGGCCGGGGGCGGGGGGGGGAGGGCTTTAAGTCGCATAGATGTAGGGGTTTGCTATACGCGTGGTGCTAGGTCTAGGCGATGGTGCGGGTGGTGGGGAAGGAGGGGGCGTTGGGGGCAGGGGTGGGTGGGAATTGCAGCAGCGGAATGGACGGCTCTAAAACTATAACGAGGCGATATCCAGGGTGTGGAAGTGTTTATTACTCTGGCTGATTTCGATAGTAGGTGGGGCGTTAAAGCAAGAGGAAGCGAGGAAAAGAATAATATTAAAATAAAGGGGGGGCGGGGAAGGGGGGGGAGGGGGGGGCTTCAAGAGGTTTAGGTCGATTATATATTATCGTCTGGAAATAGTGATTGTTTTTCTTTCCTTTCAACGAGTGGTTTGCTGGTCGCTTTGGGTTTTCAGTCTACCCACCACCAGGACTTGCTTGAGAAGGCATAGAGCTCCTCCGACTTGGGCTAGGCTAAGTTAAGGGGATAACTCTGACGGCCAGGGGTTCGCACGGGCTCTCGAGGTCACTCCCTCCGGTGACCCCTTTGTTCCTTATTGCGACCTTCAGCTTGAAATCGTGCTATTTTTCATGTGCGCCTAAATCAGCCAAGCTGAGGCAATATAATTGTCATATGCTGTCTTTTTTCGTTTCGTACAGAGTCACTCGTGCTAGTGAATGTGGGCGTACCAGCCCTTACCTGTACCCTTGGTTCTCAAAAGAGTTGGCTTTGTTATTTTCAGTCCTTTCTCACAACCAGTTCTTAGGCAAGTGTGTGGTATAGAGTAGAGCTCCTCCAGCGAGGAGCCTCACTAAAGAGTTGGCGCGCCTCCATTGCAGCATGCGTCAATATGCCGCTGTCCTTCGAAACGTGACGCAATCAACCCGTCACGTTTACAACAGTAGGTTCGTCGTTGACAGCGAAAGCCTATCCTTTTTCAGCACGTTAAATGTGTGCTGCGAAAGCATGTTCAGACACCAAAACAGTGACCGCTAATCTCTCTCTAGAACTCCACCTTGGACCGGTTTATGTGCACGCTTTCTGCGAGAGGCCTATACACCCACATCTTAATCTATGGTTTCTGAACGGCGGGGTTCCATAGCCCAAATTGTTTGCAGGAAAGCCTCATTGCTGATTTTACTACTTTTCTTGTTCTAAACCCAGGTAAAGATTTTTGACGAGTTTGGATAACCGTTTTTCTGACGAGGTACAAGGCTCCTTGCTCTATAAAGCAGCGAGAGGCAACTACAAATATATGCACAGTAGTGGGGACCGTCATAAACATGGCATAGCGCAGCTTTACAATGGCAGGCGTCGGAAATGTTGTCCTCATTCCTTGGAAAAAAAAACAGCTCATAGCCGCCCCACCCCCTCCTTCTCCTCGTGCCCTAAAGGGGTTCAGCTTCCTAAAGGTAAAGCCTATACAAAACATGAGAGGTTTCAGTTGTTGTGATTCTCTGCGTTAATCTAGTGATGACCTCGGGGACATTCGCTTACCGCTCCGAAACGTTTACCCCTTCTTTTGATCGCCTATCGTTCATTGCACCCCCCTCCCCCCGCCCCCATCCACAGGCGCTAGCGTTCACCTCTTTCACACCCACACATCAGGATACACCAGCCATGGTGTTCTCGCGCTTCCTTCGTGTCCTGACGTCGGGGCTCCTTCTCCTTGCCATCAACGGTGTAAGCGACGACTCTGCCCCTGCATGTTCGTCGGAAGCGGCCGCCTGTCAAATCGACGAAACGTGCGTCAGCTGTACTAGTGTGGCTGATGAAAGTGACGCCGAGATTGAAGAGTGTGCTGCGGACCTCGGCCTTGATGAGGTCACGAGCTCTACTCTAACTTGCTCCCACCTCATGGACGTAGTTTGTTGCGTTCATGAGGTCTCCGACGAGGAATGTCTGGACAATGCCGCGTTTGAAGAATTGTGGCTCTGCATTCTTCAACAGACTCATGACTGCTTCGACGACGAAATTACTTGCAGCGGCGCTGGTCTCAGCCTAGGTGGCGTCTCGCCGGTGGTCACGGCTTTCTGTTCGGTGATGGTTTTGATGCCGCTGTTCCTGTGGGGCTGAACATGGGCAATACGCACATGGAAGCCTTGTTCGTGGCTCAGACTGCTTCTTCAATAGACCCTCCTCGAAAAACCGGTGACGTCCTTCAACAAATGTTTCATGGCGGCTCGAGACGAAGAGGGATTCTATAACATAATGATCTTCATATAGACTATATTTCTTGATTGCAAAGGACTATGGAACTACATAATATGTCGGGGGTGGAAAAGGGCACCATACGTCGACAGATTCGGCGAGGAGGCAGTTTTTCAACCAGGGAGTGTTATGGATAAAACGGGGTAGCTACCGTTCAACAACTCCCCAGTCCCCGGTGGTGACGAGGAAACCGTGTTCATCTAGCGGCATTGTTTTGCTGTTGTTAAGATTGGGCTCCGCTACGAGCACCACAACTTGTCCTCATGAAGCCAATCCAAACGCATGTCAAGGCGACCGGTCGTGCTGCAACAAATATTGGGCCAGGAAAAGAGATTAAACGGAGAGTAACACGCGCCGACCAACGCTAGACGGTGCCGGCTTCGTCGACCCTGGGAAAACGTCGCAGCCAGGCAATCGCGTTGAAGGTCTCGTATTGCACCGGCCCGGAGGCGTTTGCGATGATGGCTTGTTTGTGTGTGGCGGTCGACACCGCCGTCGTGCCAAGCATTTGTTTTTGTGCTTGGCTTCTTGGAAAAATTTGAACGCTCACGTGATAGGGGGACTCGGAGTGCATCATGCATCAGGCGTGTTTTTTCCTGCGGGGTGCTTGCTCTGGTGGGGTTCGAGGGCAATCGGCAAGTTGCATCAGTCGTGCGCCGATGGAGAAGAAAAATCGTCTACTTCGTCGACTCATCCTTTCGGGTCTTAGGGCTGCTTTTAGACGCACCCGGTGATCAACTCCTACAGTTGTTACGAACATGAACATGGTTTGAGCTGTAACAACATTTTGCGGAGATGAGCCTACGGGCGTTGCGTGCGAGAATTGGCCAGAGCGGTAAACATCGTAGGGCATTTAGAGTGGGTCTGTATGCGGGAACGATACGCACTATCGTCAGCATATTTAGCGTAGTCATACCCTCTGTCGGAAACATGTTCATCGCGGTCAGAACTGCTCTTAGGTAGAAGTTGAACCTCGGAGCCCGTGCTTATTCATCGTGCGTGGCGGAGATCCTCAGCTTTAAGGATCCGGCGCGATCTAGGATCAAGGCAGCAGATTTAGGTGATTTTTTGTTTTTCTTCATGACGGGTTTACCTATCTCGAAATCACCGAAATGTCCTTCATATTGTGCGGTATCTTCGTTCGTAGTGTATAGCTAGGGATCAAGGCTACGGGTGGGTGTCACTTTCACTTTCAGGGCTTCTTCTCGGTGGCTCGGGGTCACTCGCGCGGGTGACCTCACTGTTCCTCTGCGACCTTGAGCTTTCGCGATGCTTACCTTTGCGATGCGAATCCGCAATGGGATTGTCAGCCACGTACGCTGCGCAGAAAAAACAGTCAATGCATTTCTCATATGTGCCGTGCACAGTGGCTCGTGCGAGTGGCGAAATCCCGGCGTTTACAATGGGGGTTTTAACATTCCCCCAACCGTAGGCATGGTCTACGCAAAGATTTTGCTCGTCAGGTCGCGCTTCTCTATTTCTGTACAAACCTTCGTTTTGGAATTCGAAATGAAGGTCCTCCACGGTAGCATTTTTCCACACCTACACCTCAGAAACAGAAAAACATTGCAATCCCAACGTAACATGTGTTTTCTGCCCAATACCGCCGCTACCAACGTGTTGTCCTATCATGAAAGTCTATGACAAACGTATTCCACGATGATAGCCTCGCCCCCTAAAACTTGCGATTTTCTTGAGGAAACTTCCATCCCTGTGCGAGACGACAAGGGTGCTGTTTGAAATGTCGTCATATGTCTTCTTAATGCTAAGGACTATTGAATGAACGATGACATCGGGGGGTGGCATATGGGGCACTGTATTTGAACAGCTACGACCGGGAGCTGTATTAAAAACCGGTGATATCGTTAAAGAAACGTTGGGGGGGGCTACCGCAATGAAGATGATAAGAAAGCGTACGCGCTACCTGTACCGTGCAGCAAGCGTCATCGTCAACGTACCATGGACGTCACCCCAACAACAGTCATTCACACGCTATGGGTGTGCACATCACACGTTTCTGAGCTCCGAACATGGAAAGCTCTATGCCCAACCGGAGAATAATAATTCACGCTTAAGTTCTGTAGGTTTTTGTGGATTCCGGGTAAGGATATGGGGGTCTTGCAGAACTTCCAGAAGTTTCCGGCACGGGCATGGAAGTGATGCATAACTTCCAGACGTTCCGGGTATTGTGGCACAGGCATACAGAACTCGCAGAAGTTCCGCGCGGGTTCAAAACATGCTGTACCCGTACCCCGGGTATTGTGGCACGGGTCTTGCAAAACTCACAGAAGTTCCGGGTACGGGTATGGAAGTCTTACAAACTTCCGGAAGTTCCAGCCGGGTAGGTTTATGAAAGTCTTACAAAACTTCCAGAAGTTCCGGGTGTGGGCGTACAGAATTTCCAGAAGTTCCGGGCAAGTACAGGCATGCTGTACCCACACCCCGGGTCTTTGTGGCACCGGCGTACAGAACTTCCAGAGGTTTCACGTACGGATATGAGTATCCTACGGAAAAAACAGAACTTCTTTGTAGGGTAATTCCCGGGGTTGTAAATACCCCTGGTATGGTTTTGTGTGCGCCCTACAGACATAACGAAAACAGAAAGTTCGGGTACGGGTATGAATGTCGTACAAAACTCAAAGACGATCCAGGTCTACGTAGGGCTGTACAGAAGTCACAGAAGTCCTGGGTTCGGATAACTCCCGGGTAAATACCCGCCTCAAATTGGGCCTAAAACCAAGTTGACTGGTAGGGGGCGTACAAACAACAGGTTGACCTGGTGAAAAAAATACACAAAGGTCAACGCATTTCTAATTACTGCGGCAGAGTATATACACTAGACTAATGCACTTACAGGAAATAACACGCACGTGCACTACTTCGGTTACTACTGTACTGTTCTTCTGTAACACAGATCATACCACAGTACCCCGGCTGTGGCGCTTAAGACCATTTCTTACACAGTCGGATGTGTCAATCGAAAACACCCTTTTTCGACTGAATGAAGCCTAAATCGGGCTTTCTTTCGCAGTCGAAAAAATAAAATGCTTTTTGACTCAACTTTTTTCGACTAAGTTTTCCGATTGGGGGATCCAGTCGAAAAACTCGACTTTTTGGACTGGATCTGTCGGTCGAAAAATTCAGTCAAAAAACTTCTACACTTGTTTCTTGAACCCATCGCTTCGCTTATCCCACCACAAAACACCCACCCACACGCCCACACACCCATACCGGGTACCACACAGCAGTATCATACAACAACGCTGACGCTGCCTTGGCTATCACTGCTGTTGCTTCCGGCTGCAAGTCGGCGTGGCGCACTCCTAGCTCCGCTCGCCAGCAGCATGTATCACACGACAGCAGTAGCGCGCGTTTTCGATGTCATTTTGCCAACAACGGCTACGCCTGCTGTAGCTTTGGCGCCTCTCGGCTGAGTGCAACGCCACAAATGTAGCCTGAGCGGTTTTCGGCTGAGCCCAACGCCACCAACCCGCTTGGACGATGGTTCGTCGCGCTTAAATCATGCGTTGCTCACGAGGAACGCGCGAAGCACAGAGCTGCCAACTGAGTTTCGAGCGCCATACAGCAGTACTCCCTCAAACTAACCGCCTCGAGGAAGAGCACAAAAACTATATATTCGACCCGGCTGATGGTAAGAAGAAGGACCAGAAGAATCCAGTCGGAAGTCCAGTCGAAAAGGGCCGTTTTCGACTGGCGGAATCCAACTGTGTAAGAAATGGCCTAAGAATATAAAACGGCGGTCGCGAGCCCAACTGTTCCACTAGCACGATAAGGCAAGTTCCACGACAAAAATGAAGCTAAACCACTATTTTAAACACGGAGAATATCTGGGGACCGCGATGAAATGATGGCGAGATCTGCATTTTTCCGATCAGAAAAATAGCGTTTACAATACGCAATACGATAGTAGGGAAAAGGCGATGTTTGAAACAAATCGAATTGAATTCAATTCGATTCACAAAATATATTAATTTCGATTCAAAAATATCGTTCGTTAACACGTTAATACGTCCGTTTAGAAACAAAAGAAACATCAACAACAGGTACAGCAGTAGGTGCTCTTGTTGTATGAGACGTACTGCTTGCCGTGTTCTGTGTCGGTTTGCGGCACTGACAAAACATGACATCCTAAATATTGCAGAATAACCTGAAAATGAATACAGAGCTCTCCGGGTATTGTAAAGAAGGTATACCCGTCCCGCGGCAATTGTGCCACAGTCTTCCAGGAGTCATTGAATTGCCGAGAAGGGGTATGAGGATCTCACAGAATTCCAGAAGTTCCGGGTACGGGTGCGGGTGTCTTAGAGAACCTGTAGATTTTCGGGTTGTTGTGACACAGGCATACATAACTCACAGAAGTTTCGAGCGGTTGCTAAACATGCTGTACCCGTACCCCGGGTATTGTGGCCACGGGCGTACAGAACTTGCAGAAGTTCCGGGTACAGGTAAGAATGTCGTAAAAAACTCCCAGAAGTTCCGGGTACGGGTATAAATGCGCTACAGAACATACAGAGGTTCTTCGTAGGGGTGAATACCCCGGGTACGGTTTGTACGGACCCTACATAACACACGCGACCTTGTAGTTATTTGCAAGCTTTCAATCGCGCATCCTTACAAGCACATCCACCCCGCGTTGGTTCTAAAAGTAATGTATCTGTCACGTTGTTACTCTTTTACTCGATAGTCCCACACTCGAGGAGCTCAAAAGGTCAGAACCCTTTGGCCCAAAAAGTTCAGCCCCTGCAGTGCGATTGCTCTAAATCAAAAACGTTCGTGGACGTTTTACATTGACGCCTCTGCCTCTAGATCGGATATATTCCTCGATTGAACAGATGTTTTCATCCATTTCCTGTGCTGATCAGAGTAACCATCGCCGCCTCGTTCTCGACCTGAATATTGGAAGCCTCCCACTATTATAGGGGTGCAGCATAGAGTTCTGGAGCTCCTAACATAAGAACCTCATGGTATCACCCGAAACAGACTTGGAAGGCATTATTTCACGGACCGCGACACGTTTATGCCCTAGTTCCAGAACCCAAATGTACTCGTAACATTGCGAGACTAACAGATAGTTCCTCACTTGAGGAGGTAAACCGACTAGCAACATTTTGCCCCAAAACATGCAATCCCTAGGGCGGGATAGTTACTGGTAATCGAGGACACTCGCGGACACGGCGTTACAGTGCTGCGGAATCGTTGGTCTAGAAAGTAGGCGAGGACAGCAATTTCTGATTGTCATTTACATAGTCGTCTTGATCTCGTCGGAAAGAGGGAGTGGAACGGACGCGGGGCTACGATAGAGGTAAAGCACTTTTTCGATAAAAATGTTTTTGAACGACGAAGCACCTTATCCCCAAGTCGTCGCAAGGTTGTTCTTGCTACATATATATTTTTGGTGTTACCTAGGTCACCGGTTGGTATATCCGGCTGCGATTTTTGTTTTGCTTAAAATCGTTTTTGAGTGACGTCTAGTCTCTTCACATGAGAAAGAGCTCGTGTCTCTTGGAACGTGGACTTTGCAGTCTATCAATATCATTTGATCCGTAGTCATTAGCTTGAGTGCACGAACAATCGCAATCTAGATCCAGAGAAACCAAATATGTGGGGGGTTCTGTTTGCTAGTTCACGTCTGTTGCATATGTAACTTGTAACCAACTTCCCACCATATGTATCGGGGATCGTTGCAGGAAACATGACAAATAATGTTACTTAAGGACGGTTTGTCGGTATAAGCACAACAACCCGTAGATTAAATCTGCCCGTAACATAGGCATTGTGCCATATTGATTGGTTCACGGTCAACCCTACCTCGATCACTCCCTACACCCTCTTACCTCCTTCTATGTCTCCTCATTTGTCCGTCTTCCCTCCTTCGCTACCATGTATGACCACGTAAGCGCCAAGTTCAAACCATCTTGCACCTCTACAACCCTAGGCTCTGAAACACTGAGTCTCGAGACGTGTCAAACGTTCAGGTTGTGAGCCTCGACCATTCATCTATATGTGTATTGGCCCCAAGCAACAGAGTCCGCTGAGTTGGCCAACCGTTTCCTAGAACTTCGGGAAAGAGTCCGTATTTCATTAAGTGCAGCGGAATTTTGGAATTATCTTCAAGAAGCAAGCTCCGCCTCGACACAGGGGAGGCCTCGCATCTACAAGTACACCAAGCCTGTCAGGGATAGAGAAGAGACTGCTTTAACGCTTTCACGCGAAAACCAGGTAGGGAGTGCGGGTTCGGGAGAACTGTTGGACGCGCAAGGTTGTGTGTAAAACCCAAGCTACCAAGTGGTACGAAGCATGAAACACATTTTTCCCTCGTGCAATTCAAAAAAACGAATCCAACAGGTGTAGACGTGCACCAAGGTCGTCGACAACTCAGCCCAAACGAAGCATATACCATCTCCGGCTGCCTTAATTCCTACAAGTTGAAAGCATTCGTAAGACGAAGAGACATTTATTTATTTCTGCTGGACACTTCCAAGCTACAACCATGCAAAAGAGTCATTCATGCGTCATTCCTGGATCTCTGACGTTCTGGACGGACGACAATATTGCCGAATCCGAATATATTCGTCCTCGACCATCTACCTCAAGAAGATCTACACAAGCTATCACACGCAGCCAGGGCATTGGCATCGGGCACTCAGTACGACACGGTGGAAACACTTCAGGCCGACAGATCTGCGGCTACACAGCCTGGTCCGCGAGCAACACCTTCCGTAGGTCTGGGGTATTTACATACATCGACTTCATCTGTAAACAATACTGTCGTTGCAGCGGAGAGGCGGCCCAACGTATGTAGATCAGTTATAATTACCTCAAACTGCATACAGCAGTGTACTACGCAGGACAAGCCGACGCGGCTATAGCACCTTTACGTTTTTTCCATGAACACAACGCGACAAATGCCGTCACGTTCTATGTCAAACGTGGTGCTCCCACCAGTAATACTACCATCGACAAGACGTCACCAAGTCCTACCCGCACGACTGTAAATACATCCAATGTGGAGAAGGCATAGGCGATACATGAGGCGTCGACCTCATCGCACAGCAGTTTCCAAACGGCAATACCGACCAGGTATCATCAGCGACTACTCGTACAACAGAAGTATCGGCCACCGCAAGGAGTAACGCCGTCTACAACAGATGCTACCACTCCACAGACCACATGAACTTAGCTCAATTCCGTGTCAATCACGTGCAGTGAAAACCGAACGTAGCTACCTGCAGCATATTTCCGGGTAAAACCTCGAAAAATACATAGTGGTCCGCTCGAATCGACCTTTTTTTTTCGTGCAGACCCGACTTCATTCATTGACAACCTCAACCCAACACAGCGCCAGCATCAGGCCATTCTCACCACTGATATTATTGAAAAATTGGCTGCTAGTATTTACCACTAAAATTTTTCCCGCACGCAACGGCTAGGCTGATCTTCGCGATTCACAGTCGAAGCGAAACCAATGAACACGTGTAAAATTCATGTTGGGCTTCGCGCAGGTGGAGCCCAAATGTTAGGCAGAGTGGGTCCACGCAAAGGACGATAATACTGCTACTCCGGCCCACGACAACCGTTACCTATTGGTGTAACGGTTAACCTCAACCCTACCGGCGTATGCACCACGTATCAAAATTAATGCAACAAACAGGCGTCGCTGAGATTCACCCCCAAGTTCCCCCATATAGACCTATACATACATCATCCGAAGCCGAGAATTGGCGCGATTGTTTTTTGCACAATATGTACCCCAAAATATCTACCGCCTTCTGTTCGTGCACATTCAAACGAATCGGCGCGTCCATCAGCACAAGTATCGCCTTGCCAAGTGCAATAAATGGCGTTAAACGTCACATCTTGGCTGTAGAGTGTTTGCACGGTCGCAGAGGCTGAGACCGTCTAGCGTTGGTCTGCACGTGTTATTCCATGAGCTACTTCCGTTCCGGCCAAATGAATGTTATAAAACGTTCGGTCGCCTTTCCATTGGCTTGCCTCGACTTCGCGAGGACGAGCTGTGATGAACGCGGCGGAGGCCAACCTTTTGAACCGAGCTTCAACAATGCACGATGCACACGATTTTCCCATTACCACCCGGTACTGGGCAACGTACGTGGGTGTATTGAGTACTTTTTGACCATGATCAGCCCCACACGTGCAGCGGCAGCAAACACATAACCGAAAAGAAAACCGTGGCGGCAGTAGAAGCGCTACCGATACTGAGACCAGCACCCCTGCAAATGGTTGGGTCATCTGAGCAGCCCACCGTCTCCATGAAGCGGAACCAGAATTAATCCAAGGCGTCAATGGTCCAAACAATCTTCGTCAAAGCCACCACACTCGGAAACCGCAGAGCCACTTTCAGAACCCACCACAAGGCAGCTTACGCACGCCCCGTCGTTTTAACAGTCGGTAAGTTGAGACAAGAAAACCGAGACAGAGTCGTCGCTGAAACCATCCGTGGTGAGGAGGAGGAGCCCCAACGTCAGGACCCGAAGGAAGCTAGAACACCATCACTGGTGTATCCTGCTGTATGGGCGTTAAGCAGGTGAAAGTTAGCACCTGTGGTGGGGGGAGGTGGGGGCTGCGCGATATACCAAGAGTTGAAAAAGCAGGGGTGTACGTAGGCCTGTTACGGAGCAGTAGGTTCATCATCGAGCTTAACACTACAGTGAAGACAAAGATCACAACCAGTGATGTCTCTAGAGTTGTATGGTCTTCACCCTGCTGAAGCTAAGTCCCTGCGGGGCGCGACGGGAGCAGTCTTGTTACCTATTCAATGTTTGAAGACAAAGTGTTCCGAGTCCTGCCCGGGTAAAGGTGGCCTATTCCATCTTTCTGACGCTCCCCTCTACTACTGTGTATTTTCCAGCTATACCTGTCGCTTCTTAACTGTGGATTTCTGTACCTCATCAAAACCACGATTATCTGAAATACATCTACAAACTGCCAACCGGACGTGAGCTATCTAATTACTGGGATTAAAAAAGTAAAGCATAGGGAAACAACCGTGACGATTTTCTGATAATAATTGGGTTATGGATCCCCACATTGAGAAACTATATGAGCCAACAGTCCCCCACCCCCCCACGTATCACGCGAACACATTATCCGGTAGATGCAGTTCTAAAGAGTTCAGTGGTCGCCGCCGTGGAATCTATGCCTTGGTAGCCCCAGGACGAACCTGCTGCATAGAGATCAAGTGACCGCACCACGACGTGGACGGGGAGGATAACCTTGTTCAACATATTCGAAGCCCAGCTGCTGCATAGCGACTTAAACGCCGACACGTGATTGTGCGTTTTATACTGTTATAAGTATGAATGGCGTGCGCAAGGCGAAATCGTTTAGTATGCCGGCCGCCGACTCGTTTTTTCTCGGTAGTATTGATGACACGTATCTCAACGCCCGCTTAAGGTTTGGTAGCGCAAATGACTAAAAGACCATGCGTTGTCATCATCAAAGAAAGGCTTACTGATAATCTCGGCTGTGGACGAAGACTGACGAAACGCGCACGGCTTTTACTGAAGTGTTTATGATCTGTTGGGGTATATGCGTCTTTTTCTGATTCATTGCACTGATACTCTACTATAATAGTACACGGTAAGTCTTGAAACAGTAAGAAAATATACCGCCAAATACACGAGAGAAACAAGAGGTATGCCACCGCAACAGCAACAACAGCAGCGGTGTACGCGCAGCACCAGCGGGAACCGACGCCGCCGCCGACCCTCGACGGCGACGTTTCTATCGGTATAATGGGTCTGTGTGGAGCCCGTGCGTAGCAGCCAGCGAGGACGGGTTGAAGCGCTACTGTCAAAACATATGTCTGTGATTGTGCCCTTCCACACACAGCTGCAATCAACAAACGGGAATCCGAATCCTCGATATAGCAATCAACAAACGAGAATCCGAATTCTCGCCATAGCAATCAACAAACAAGAATCCGAATTCTCACCATAGCACGATGTCTTCATGTCTTCCCTTCACTTCTCACTTTAACAATAGCGGCACTAAATACACCACCGGTAATGTATTTATACTTTGAAAAAACACCGCCGCCGCACATACGCCACACACGCCTCAGACGGGCATAACACCAGCAAGAGAGTGTTGCTTCAAACTACGGCTATATCATGGAAGCGCCATCGCGGAGCCGAAACAGCACTATACTGCTGTAGGTGCGTGCGTGTCACCATATACGCGGGAACGCTACCAGTGATGTATTCTTCCTTATACAAACCACCGCTGGGCATTGGCCGCACGCACCTCGTACGGGCACAGGATTTGGCCGTGAGTGTTGGCGTGATCTAGGGATATTGCCGAAGCTACTCACGGAGCGAAAAACGGACCACAACCCCGAGAGGTAGATGTTTACTACGTTCACAGGTAGGTTGTGTATCGGTTGTACCGGTGGTGTATTTAATCCTGGTATTCACCACAGCCACTCACGCGACACACACGACTCGGCCGTTCACATATCTAGAGGTGTGGTATTGTCATGGGCCAGGACCTGGTGTGCCATTGAAGCCAAAGCACAGTCAAAACGGACCAGTATTCCAGGAGATATATTCTTGCGGCAAGCACAGGCAGTCGGTGTACGTCAGTTGGGTCCTGTTATACCGGTGGTTTGTTGACGAGTGATTTACACACACCCAGTAACAACATGTAACCGTCGTGGACTGTAGACGAATGAAACCAAATATGTACCACTTTTTGTTCGTATTTTTTTTTGGAATGACAGGGCCACGTAATCAAGCCAAAAATCGTCGGAAATCGGCATTGCTTTCGCCTGAGTTTCATCTTGTAGTTATAGCTCGGCCATGGGCTTTTCCATCCCTAGCAGCTTCAACTCTTCTCCAAATCAGTTTTTGGGAGGATCATGTCTTAAGCTCCCGAATCGAGGATGCCTCAGAAAAAAACCATTGCACCTCTTTTGTATCACGCGTCTGTAGTTTGAGTTGTCTTCACTTTGAACCGGCTATTTTCCCCGGCGTCATCATTTTCGCTTTTGCCTGTGTGTTTTCGCGTAATGAATGTGGATTGCGTTATATCTTCTTTGGACTGAAATTTTCGTCCTCAAGGCTTGTGGAATGCATTATTTCTCCGTTGTTGCTTCCATGATACCAAGACCGAGTACGTTCTTCTGCAGCCTGAACCGCAGCGACACGCGGCATGGAAGGTGAGCGTCGCCCTCACGCTTTAGCTTTATTGTGTCAGCCGCATATCATATTCGATCTTCTAAGAACACCCGTTTTCGTACATACAGCACGTTTGGTCCTCCAAAAGCTTCTACATACGTCGAAGAAGTGAGTTATAGCGGCAACGTATATATATATATATACGCCGTGTGGTAGTCACGTCGATGATCGATTCTGCTTCAAGTCCGATGCAGCCAACACGTCCTTAACGGCAACTACTACTATTGATATTACGCCGTCCCTACTACGAGAAACGGTATCATGGGTTAGTTGAGACCGTACTGCTTGACTCCATGTACCGCCGTTTAACGTTCACACGCATCAACTATGCACTTCGAAACGGTGGCAAACGTTATACTGTACACGCGTGGCACACTGTAGATCGTTTGGGCTATTACCGTGTTGATGGACTAAAACATATATCCATATGCAATACGCCACAAAGAAAGAGGGAAACGTGGCCCACTTGAGCATGTTTTACGGTTTACGGTTCATGGTGTGTTCCATCCGCGCACCAACTGTCACCTTGTAAGTTAGCACTAACAAAGCAACTAAATCACCCAATCATGAGGAATTACCAGCAATCTAGCGTTCGTTCAGTGGAATCCAGGGGTACCCACCACAGGTATATGCCATCGGTATACAGCCAATTCGTTGTATTTTATGTCGTTTCTAAGTTTTGACCTCATGTGTTTTATGTGAACATTCGTACGCGTGTGTGACAGATGATGCTTCGGGTCTCTATCCTGCCTTCCCGAGCGCAGACAAACGTAAACACCCTCATACACGAACATAAACAGAAAGACTTAAGGAAGGCACCCTTTCCCCGTGTGCGACTTGATACGAAGAGGCCTTTTTACGTCGGAAAACCAAGGAAAAAAAGCTTCGCGCTTCGCGTTCGCCCGCGCCTCATCGTGTAATATGGACATAGCACCGGGAATAACATGACGCAACTGATACATACCTTTTGTAACCGAGGCGAGCACATACCTGCTGGACTTTTGGCTTCCCTATGGGTCCGTAATTGCTCCTGGTCAATGCTAATACGCCCCTTCTTGTTATGCGCCCGGCCGAGAGGCGTGTGCGTCGAATGCATGGCGTTGGTGTACGTAGGGCATAAACAACCAACGTGTAGGATTCACAATTTGCTCGTATCAATGCCCCTGATGCCTGATGTCTGATGTGTGTTACTGCATACAATCCTCGGAGATGGTCGAATATATATATTGATCTGATCGGCGATCCCAATTTTCATATGTTCGAGGTGAGCCTCACGTCAGTCAGTCGTCTTTGTTGCTCGTTCGTATTTGTATGCGTGTCGGCGTCATCAGGTCAACGTTGGAGTACGACAATTTATACACCTACATATTTCTACCTATATTATCTCTTCCGCCTGATTATCTGTTGCCGGCAACCGAGAGCAATCTCCCCAACAGCTATCCTAATTCAGGCATCTGGAGTTCGATCATCCTAGCACGGTCGTACATCGAGATCTCTACTACCTTTGGACGTCGCATGATCTAAAGAGTTCGACGAGGCTACTGTGAGGATGGATGTTTTGTTTTGGTGGCTTTCCGAGTAACAACTGTGAGGCTACTTTCTGAAAGCACGCGCTGCTGCCCCAACGGGACTAAAGGTTGCAAAATCGGCGAACTTGCGAAAATGACGATAATGGCATGGAGATGCCACCGAGACGCTGCAGCCTGTCATTTCAAGCAAGAGCCCCGGGGTAAGAAGGGACCAGCGCTAGCCCAGGAAAAAGCTAGGAGGTGCGCAGTCCTAACACCGAGACCATGAAGCGCTCGAATATCGCTTGATATATGGAGCTAAGAGCGACAGCTACAAAACACACATATTGAACAACCAAGAGCGTGGGCAAGATTAGCAGCAACTTTCTGAGGCGGGCAAGATCGCATTTGAGCGGGAGGGCATTAAAGCTGGACACCAGGGGGACATAATGATAATGATGGGGTCCCAAGAAGAGTCCGAAGAGGCGCAGCCGAAGGCGCTGCTATCGCCGAAGCAGTCGTTTGACAGCACATCAGCTTCCGCTGCAGCCGCAGTAGGTATTTATCAAGGCTGAGAAGGTTGAAGTGTCATATAAGGAATCGAAGAAAAAAGTTGTAAAAGAGCCAGTTGAGGGTTTTGGATGGCATGGTAGAGAACGACCATTGGTGAAAAAACTCTGGTCTTGGCGCAGTCGGGGGTGGAAGAGCTGCTGCAGCAGGCGCAGCAGCAGCAGCCACAGTTACCGGGTGCGGCCGCCCTAAACCCGTGATCACCTCCACCCCACCGGAGGTACATGCGGTGATGGAGCAGGTGGTTGAGACGTAAGAAGAACGCGCGGTGGTTGAGGTTGAAAAACGGATGTCAATTGATGGGAACAAAGTGATGGTGGAGCCTATGAAGGAGAAGCAGGAGGAACAGGAGGGCAGGAGGAGCAATGACAGCCGCCAACGTCGTGCGCAAAAGCAGGGTTAGGTGTGCAGATGCAGTCGTCGGCGCCACCACGGCCAGCTTAGCCGCTGCCAGCCCCCGCCGACTTCGAAAACGATTACTATATTAGCAGGGGGGGGCTTCGGGTGGAGACGAGATGACCCGAAGGGTGCTTGCTGCGGTAGAGGTGCATTTTATTTTTTCTCAAGTTCCATAGTTCGGCATCTGAAGACCTCTCCCAAAACACTGATTTTGAAGAAAAATATGGTAGTTACTACCGGATGACTACAGTACAGTAGGTACACAACGAGAGTCATTGAAAAAAATGGCCTTTTTCAGACGATTTTGGGTTAAGGAGCCCCGGCGTTAAGATTCTTTTCAGACGAAAAGTGCTACCTCCATCGGAGCACGGGTCGACGGTTTGGTTGTAAATCTGAATTACGAGTCGAACGTATCGTGCTCTATGCGAGCGTCGGATGCTGAACCCGTTGACATGTGGGCCAAAGCTGGGATCGGCACGAGGAAGCTGGCTGCGATGCCCTCGGAGGCACGGACATCTACCCGCGGGAAAACATTCCCGCCATTCGGACCGGACAAGGTAACAAGGAGTTCAGGTTTTTTAATTGGTATTTAATCATCATTTTATTATAGCTACATAGGGCGTGCGAGACGTGTGCTACGATGGAGATGCACAACGTTTATTCTGAGCACCCTCAATTTAGGGAGCTTAAAACCTTCCTTACCCCAAACAATATTTTTGAGAAAAACAGTTTTACTACCGGATGAAAACGCCTTTCAAGGGCTAGGAACAGAACGAGAATGATGCAAACAGAAAATACCTATCTCCGACGATTTTGGATGAAGGAACCTCGTCGTTCAGATATCACTTCAGACGAAACGTGATACCTCTAAATGCAATAGTAGCATGCGTGGCGATTGCTCATCAGATTGCGATTTCATGTTTATCAAAATGATAGTTTCCTGTGGGGGGTATGCAGCGACTCAGTTTACGAGCTTCGGCAAATACCTGGCGCGCCCATACAGTAAGACTTGCTCACTCGTGTATCGATCGCCAAAGACCAGCGCCGATCTCCGGTGTACTGTGCCGATAGGGGTAACTGGCGCATATCCGCACTAAAGGAAGGCCACCACACTGTGTCAAACAAGGTCGGCGCTATTTAGCTCGACGTATATCTTCAACAACCTCGTTCATGAAAATGTTGGTGTGTCACATAGGGTGCTGGGCATCACACACCATGGCGGTCTTTTTGCACCATATTTGAACTAAAGCATCTCTATGCGCTTTGTCGGACGCCCTCTACAGCATTACACCTAAGTGATAGCACATTCATTCCCCCACGAACATGGGTATGGTTGGGCGGGTGACGTTGTAGGCCTCATTCTTCGTCGTCGGCCCCAAAGAGTCTCTCAGGGCGAGCGGCCCCAAATCTCTACGCAGTAGAGGCCGTCTAGATATAGAGTGCACGATAGGTTCCACCAGCTGTGGGTTCGTTTTGGCAACGGGTCAGCATAGCACCCTAAGGTCCGTTAGTGCCACAACCCGCCATCTATGGTGGTCAATACTACACGAAGGTAGAACTCCCAAGGCTAGTGCTGTTTGAGCGCTGCTTTGCGTGATATTGTTGATGCTTGCGACATGGTCCCCTACATGTAGCATCAACATTTCAACGGGGGTGGGAGAGGGAAAACGATATGTAGAGGCCAAGTGATTAGGTGGACATCAACGTCCCAGCAGGCGGTCAAGCATAACTCCTACGCCGCGTCCTTTCATTTTGAACATCTAAACAGTATACCCCTTGATACAAGGTCATAAATTGTTCTCCACACGCGCCATACACCCACCCTCGTGAGACTGGAAAGTCTCTTGCACGACGTACTGCTCAACTTTCAACGGCACATCCCTAAATATATCTGTGCTGCCCCCACGTCGCTGACGTAGATCACCTTGATGAGGATGATGTGACGAGTGCTGGGTGCACCCTATTTTTGTATATATATATATATATATATATATATCTGTGCTGCCCCCACGTCGCTGACATAGATCACTTTGATGAGGATGATGTGACGAGTGCTGGGTGCAACCTTAGGTTTCGAGCTCCTCCCTCGAGTAAGTAAATGTCCAACCCAAACTCCTCGTGACTCGTCGTGAAAAAACACGAACGTGATCCCGATGTAATTTTCTGCCGGCCAGGCGTAGCACGAACGGTGTTCCAACATTCCCGCGCTACCGGGTCGTTCTTGGGACGAGGAACCCTGCCACGAAGAAACGATTTGACCAAGCGTGTTTCCCCCGTCACGGCGGTTGTTGCGTGTTCGTCTCGACGAGTTCAGCATCAAGGGTTCCAACAACACCGAGAGGGTCACGAGGCTCCTGGCTTGGCAATTTACATACCTGATCAAACGACCCGCGTACAAATAAAAATGCAAGCAATGCCTGACACACAATCTTATGGGAGAGCTCTGTTAGAATGTGCAGCAGATGACGACGTACAAAGGACCAATCTTGGTTTCATGTGTATGTGTTTCAGATGTCGGAAGATCTACAAAGAACGACGAAAATCCACGAGGATACCGTAAAGGTGCCAAAAGAATCGAACATCGCGGGTCACATGAACAATTCCAGGATTCATTCGAAATGAACTTGGGCACTCAAATCATACTGTATGTACAGTACGTCGTATCAGAGGCCGCCGTGGATCACAGGGTGACACCAGAGGCTTTCACCACATTTATCAGGTTGATTGCAGCAGAGTTGTGAGAAGGGCTTGCCCAAGTCAGACGTGCTTACCCTGCCAACTGTACCAACCAATCCTCCGCCACTGCCACCTCCTAAGAATTATGCCTGAAATACCGATCTATCATCCTATCCTCTAATAATCGTGCTCCAATACAAAAGGGAACATGTAATCATGGCGGCCACCAAGCGCCCATCTTTACCCGCATGTCTTCATTTGGATCGTGGATTTCGTCCCCCTCAAACATAAAAAATACGGAATTATAATATATACTACCACTACGACTTAATATGTATGATCAGATGTTCACTGATTCAGTTCTATAAACCAAGGTAATCAGATACTGTGACAGCACTCTTGAAGCAAGGATCAGGACAGCCGAACATTGAAAAAACTGAAGTATAATACAAAAAATCGAAGGTACACTCCAGCTGTGAGGTCGAAGATTTCGTCGAAACTCATCTTTGCAGGCTGTGTGTGATACTCCGATCGCGCGTATTTCGGGTTGTGTGTCCTCATTAAAGATATAGGTCGGCGACTCCCCTTGCAACTGCTGTGTAGCTATCAGGGTCAACAGGGTGATGTCAGGCAGTCTGTGCGCGGAAACTCTATAAAACCCGTTTCTGAGGGGGACAAAATCTGACAGCCTTGAAGGAAATACATCCGTTGATCAAGTGAATGCTGTAAGTCGAATAACCGGTGAGGCGAGGGGCGAGGTTTGAAGGACGTGGGGGCCTGGTTTTAATCAAAAGCGAGCGGGGTTGGAGGGGGGGAGGGGGCTGGGGGGGGGCTGGGGGGGGGCTGGGGGGGGGCTGGGGGGGGGGGCGAACGGGCGAGCAATTGGTGGGTGGAAGCTTTTAATCTTTTTAAGGGGATAAATCTGACGGTTTTGGGAAAAAATATGAAACACCAGTTTATCATGGGGGGGCGTTGGGGCGGGGGTGGGGCGTATGGGGCAGCTCAATATGTGCGTGGAAAATCTTTATCATTTTGACGGGATAATGTGACGGTTTTGGAAAGAATGCATCAGTTTGTCATGTATATCCTGGGGTAAGTCGTACAATCAGTGAGTAGAGAGATGGCGGATTGTTTGAGAGGGTTGGGGTGGGATGGGGTGGGAGAGTTTGGGGAGGTGGGGGGTGGGGGTGGAGGCGGGGGGGGGGGGAGGCGGCGGTGGGGGGGGGGGGGGAAAGGAAGGGTTTTAGGTGAGGCGTTTCGTATACGTGTGGTGCTAGGTCTAGGCGATGGTGCGGGTGGTGAGGAAGAAGGGGGCGTTCGGGGTGGGGGGGGGGGGGTTAAGGCAGCGGCATGGATGGCTCTAGAAAGATAATGAGGTGATATCCAGTGCGTGAAGTTTTTATTACTCTGGCGGATTTCGATATTATTATTAGGTGGGGAGTTTGAGCAAGGGAGAGCGAGAAGGGGGGGGAGGGGGACTTATTAGGAGGTTTAGGTCACAAAAATTATTCAAATACACTCCGGCTGTCACATCAAAGATATGTAGGGGCTTGTCATACGCGTGGTGCGAGGTCTAGGCGATCGTTCGGGTGGTTGGGAAAGAGTAATCCGGAGTATATACCATATCGATTAACATGAAGCATTCATTTATTCACTAGTTGGTGATTGTACGACGCGCACGGGAGCATCCCTTTTCAAGGCGGTTGCTTCTGACTAGCTACGAACATCAAAAACACAGAAAACTCAGAACCAGAAGACACACAAAAGTTCCACTACCGCCAGAAGTTACAATGCACAGAAGAGCACAGAACAGGCGATAAACGCCATATTCCACTGCCATCAGAAGCAAGCTGTGCCCAACAAGCGGTCGATAAATTGTTTTACCTAGCGTATCGATCATCGTGTGCCTCAAAGGTAGAATCTAGTTCATGTCGTAAAACAAAATATATTAACGTCATCTTGTCATCATGATATATACTATAAAACTGAAAAAACACTCCACTGTGAGATCGAGACGTTGTCGAAACTCATCTTTCCAGGCTGTGTGTGATACTCCGATCACGCTCGTGATACGGGTTGTATTGTGTGTCTTCATTAGGGAAATAGGTCGGCGATTCCCCTTGCAACTGCAATGAAGCTTTCAGGGTCAACAGGGTGATGTTAAGCAGTCTGTGCGCAGAAACCTATAACCCGTTTATAAAGAGGACAACATTTGACCGATGTGTGGAAGGAAATGCATCAGTTTAGCAAGTGAATACTGTTATTCGAAGAACCGGTGAGGGGAGGGCGGAGTTTTTAACGAAGTGGCGGCCTGGTTTTGATCGAAAGCGGGCGAGGGGGGGGGGGAGGGGGACGAAGGCTCAATCTGTGCGTATATACATGCCATCTTAACATAGACATGGTGTCAAATTTTTTACGCCTGCTAAGATGTGTCACATAAAGTCCGACTTTTTTGTGAAGCTACGTACTAAGAAAAGATTTCCATACGCCATACGAAGCGCTGAGCACTTGGAAAGCTTCGTAAAGAAATCTCATCAATGATCGTACCCGGTAGGTGGGCAAAAAACATATATCATCCCAACCCCCAGCGAGATACAAACATATTAGAAAAAATTGGTCAGGGGAAAAGACCGAATGCCCAGCAACCGTGTGATCCAAACGTCCCACCTCTACACGGCGGCACGCCACTACACCACAGTGGGTCTGCGGCTCCTCACACCCCTCACCTGAACATTAAGTTGAGCTGCCCCCAATAGCATCCGACGTTCAGCACGATGCAAGCTTATCCCCTATACCGAAGGACGACACATCCTACAGTAGGGGTACGCCGAAAATTTATTTGTATGGTTCCTCTCACATGAAAAAAAATGTCGACAACTTGAGACCGCAAAATTATCAAGCAAGTCGCTGGCGCAAGCCACCCCGAACGACAGGAAGAATAGGCGCCGCAAAGTGCCCACGCCCTACCCAAACCAATGGTTCTGATGAAACAACCACGCTTTGTTTGCTCCCATGTATGTATGCCCGATGTGCAATAACACCGCAGCCTAGGCATATAGTGAAGAATTTGGAAATCACACACCGAATGCCAGCAGTATCTCATTTTCCTCGTTTTATGAGAAAGCTGTATTCCTCACCTCTCCCCCCCCCGCCAAAAAATAGAATGCAATAAACATATATTCGAACAAAAGAAAGTTCAACAACCCGAAAAATGAACGCCGAGGCTGGCCCAGGTATACAACATGACAAACGATCTACAAAAAAAGGCCGACGTTCTGAAGGTACACCGGGCCCCGACGCTACTGTAGGGGATGGCGCGTGTTACGATAGAGATGCACCAGTTTTTGTTTGAAACTCTGCACCTTGGGGGAGCTTAGGGCCTCTCCCAAGAACTGATTTGGAGAAAAATAACACTGTTACCGAATGAAACCTTCTACGGCCTAGGTACACAACGATAATCATGCAAAAATGAATAGGGCGTATTTCCGACGATTTTGTGTTAAGGAGCCCCATCGTTCACAAACCTTAACGGCGAAACTGCTACTTCTATGGTAGCATGCGTCATACCGGGAACCGATGGTACGGTAGGGGATATGTCCCTTTTATCCGCCCTCATGTCGCGGTGGCCCCGGCTCGCTCGCGCGAGTGACCCCCTCTGTTTCTTGTGCGGTGCTGTCATGAACCATATCCTACGGTAGAGGTGCGTGCACAGCCGAAATTTCCCCGAGTTCCTCACAGGATGAGCGAGCTCAACCTCTTATCCAGGTGACATGATTTTCAATGCATTCGTTCGCACAATTCGATCAACCATTTATGCCTTAGCCCAAAAATATATGTATGTATGTACCCTCTCGTGAAATTGCTTGGCTCTTGACCAACCTCTAATTCCTCCATTGAGGAGCTCAATCGGACACAAGCGCACTGTTAGGTAAACGAATAACAGCAACCCTTGCCCTGCGGCGTGATTCTCATAGGCCTTCGTGTGCTGTTTTACAATCATATCATATGCACCCCCGACGGGACGGTCAGCTACGCTGCCGAAAACAATTGTCTGACGTTCTTTCGCCGGTGAGGCACGTAGTCCCTCGGGCGAGTGACTCAGCCCCCGCTAGCTGGAAGGCGGTTACTCAATCTACCGCAGCCTTCACATTGGCTTAAGGAACCCGTCACTCACATTAAGGTTTTAACGAACAAACGCTTTTCAGTAGCATGTGACAAGAGCTACGATGAAGGTGCCCCAATTCATTTCTGAAATCTCTTCTCTTTCGGTGCTTACGACGTCCCCTAAAGTCTGATCTGGAGAAAAACAATTGACTGCTACACTGAACAATGAAAAAATAATGGCCCATTTGGGACGATTTTCGTCAGACAGTAACTAAAATATTTCCGACGAAAAATTCTACCTTCATCGTAGCATGCGTCCCAACAAGAACGGGGTACCTTTTTGTTGTTGCACGCACCCCCCGAGCACCGAAGGGTATGCTTCTTTCATCGTTGAAAACGCGGCCCAGTTTCGCAAAAACGTAAAAAGTGTCAGCCGTCGCGGAGGCCGATTGATGTCAAAGACCGACATAAATATCCACACGAATATGTAAACACTACACAGCAGGGGAAGGTTACATTGAGGTCCTCCCTTACCAGTGGTGCTTCCACGTGTATTCTGAGCCCCCCCACCTTCCGAGCTTTAGGGACCGCCCCAAGAACTGATTTGATAAACAAAACTGCTACCAGAGATTAAACATCCCATGGCCTAGGCGTACAGCGAGAATCATATGCAAAAACCGACCCATACGTGGCTGCTCTGATTGGTTGCAGGGTCCCGAACTCCATTTGTGCGTCGCGAGTTCGCGTTGTGGCCACTGCCGTGAAATCGCTCGTTTTGATTCGCCAATAACTAGTGTTCATGACTCCGGTTTCACGGAGATAAAGCGCCATTTGCCTGTGTTTTCACCCCCGACAGAGACAATTGGTTTCCCCCCCCCCTTCACCGTAGTCGTGCCTATAGAAAAGCAATATACCGCTTGCTTCAAACAACACTTCCTGTCCTCTCTTGAGCAAAGCGATTCACAAGCAACTCCTGCTCGAGATTCTCGACCCCACAAGGGGTACTGAAGCGACTGTCGAAGGTTGACAGTGCGACATATTTTCTCTACAAAGTACGGAATTTGACCTGGGTACGAGAGTCGGTGACTGATTAGAGGGCCTGTACTCTCCTAGCAATTGCGACTTAATGTGCATTTTCCCGATTGTTCACAAACAATTCCAACGATCGAGGCCATTAAGAGGAACGGCAGAAACGATATCAACTCGCAAGAAAAATCGGAACCAGTCAAAAGGCCCAAGGATAATGGCACGACTGTAGCTACTCTGCAAGTGGGTTCGTCGCCGGTACCGCCCCCAGTCTCTAGGAGGAAATCATACCACGGCGGTTGCTCCAAATATTCCTAGTCGGCCAGATACGTGTTCTAAACGGCCCCGCCGTAGCAAGGGGTGAGGTCGATTCATGCCGCCTGGGAACCCGTCGAGACCAGGGCAACAGAAGGGAGGGTAAGCAGGATGCTCACTTCTTACGTTTGGCCCCTGGCACGAAATGGTGTGTATATCGCCTCCTTAACGTACATAAATCGGTTCGGTTGTTTCGGAGCGCGTAACGATCAATCCAACGACCACAACAACCACTCAAATTAGCGACTCTCCGCAACTAGAATAGAGAGTTGACCGTCAAGTTTTGTGTTCAATTCATGCACAATTATTTTCAGGCTTACAAGAGAAGGGGCAACAAAAGCGTAAAACCACTGAAGAGAGCGACGACTTTAGAAAGCCCCCCAAAGGTGGAACTAGCGCCGCTACATGTGATCTCATCGTCCGTACAACCCACGGTGCCCAGCACGCAAAGGGAATATTCCACGAACTCGTCGTTCTCCAGACACTCCTCCTCGGCGACTTCGTCGAAGCAACAGAAGATTTCCATGTTGTCGGAGCATGTCGCTGTAGAACTTTCTATCTCGTCGTGGCCTAACTCGATACGGCAGCCTGAAATCTCCTCGCTGCTATCTAAGACCGTCAAGATGCAATTCGCGCACGTTACATCGGCTGAGCAGGCTTCAACCTCGGTTGCGCACTCTGATGTGGAGGCCGTGGATAAAAGGGTTGTGGCACCATCAGCCCGCTGCACGACGAGCGTAGTGGTCGCCATGGCCAGGAGCAGCAGTACCCCCGACGAAAAAACGTGACGAAAGGCTGAGACTGTCATGACAGATGCTCTTTCGCTAAATATTTTATCCCTGAAATTCGCTTGACCTAGATATCACGGAGGATAAAGCAGCGCAAAATATGAAGGGACAACAAATCAGAATTTTTAGAGTCGTGGGGAGAAGAAGTGACATCAGAACCGGGAAATACACCAGCGGGAAGCCAGCGACCATTGGACGTATATTGTGGCAAAAGTTTGAAGACGCTAAAAACTACCACATGCGGAGGGGATGCAGCGCGGGATACCTAGGGGTTAGCGGAACAATCAGGCACGCTACGAATGTCGCGTACCAACTACTCTCAATTTTCCAAGCCAAGCTTGAGCCACTGGCACGATCGACTCTCTCTCACACTGACTAAAACGCTACTACTCGACGTGCTTCGCGCATCACATTTACCCTATTCAAGAGCAGATTAACGTCCCAGAATAAACCAGCACGAAACCACAATACCGCAAAAGGAACAGATGGGTCACTAGCGCGAGTGACCTCGAGCGATCGCAACTTAGGTTTCTAGAGGAGACCCACCAGCCGTAGCTACGGTCTTTCATACGCCTCTCATTTGAGCTGGTCTTCACTCTGCCCAAACCACGTACGCTACGATAGAGGTTGCACTTTTCGTCTGAGATGGTTTCTGAACGACGGAGCTTCTATAACCCCATATCGTCGGAACTAGGCCACTTTTTGAATGACTCTTGTAGTGCACCTAGGCAATGGTTTGTTCATCCGGTGGTAGCAGCTTTGCTTGAATCCAAACCCGGTTTTGGGAGGGCGGTTTTGACCTCCTAATACGAGGAAACCACAGAAGACCACTCGTTCACCTCGATGGTAGAACGCGGCAGAAAGTGACATACAATATATACACATGAAACCGCGATCCAACCAAACAGACTAAGGTGAAAGACAAAAAGTGTTGCATGACATGCAGTAACGGACCGGCGACCCTGCACGAGTGGGGAACCGAGTCGTTCAGAAGGACAACGAAGGGTCGCTCCAAAGTGCCTCTTCCTATCGTGGAAAACGTCCACCGCTATCGGGAATGTTTAGGTTCATAGTGGGTCCCAACGAACGATTGTAGTGTTGCCTATTACTTCGGTAGAGGCCAGAAAGCATCGGGGCAACAACAGGCGAGAAATTGGCAGCGTTGGACGTGAAAATATCAAAAGCGCACCCGGGGATATAACTATGGTCTTGGCAAGGCGCAGTATAAGCACCCACCATGAAAACACGTCAGGGAATGTGGAGCCCACTATGTTTGAAATGTTCAGGTTCGTATGAGAGTGCTGAGGTGCCGGCGATCAAGGATACGGTTGAGGAGGAGGGGGGGATACTCCCGTTTTCACCGCTGGGTTCGAGCCACTTTAATAAGCATCTCTGCACCCTCAACCGACAAAAGATACTTTGGGCGGTTTTGCTTCTCCGAGCAGCGTAGAAGACCACTCATTTGAACATTCGTATCTCGAAACTACCTGGTAAAGCAGAACGGGTGCTTGGGATCGCAAAGCACCAGGGGGTGTCTCGCGCGAGTGGCCCCTTTCCTCTGCACAGGAATCCCCCCCAAAGTGGCCCCGTTGCCGTCATGGTGACCGCCTAAAACAAAAGTTATGAAAATGAAACGGCATCCTGGTTTCCTAGCTCATGCAGTGACTGCGTGTTCTACAGCGTCGTTACCAACCGACACCGACCCCAACATGAATGAAATATTTTACGGCGTCGGTGCCATCCGAAGTGAATTACTGTATACATATCGATGGTCGGGGAGGGGGGCAACTGTTTGATCCTCTAGTCACTGCGCCAGGGGCTCTCGCGCGAAGTTCTAGGTATTCCTATGTCAACATTGGCAAGTAGTACCCGTTTGGAATACGTACGATTGGCGACGAGACCTCCTTGGAGTCATCCCAGTTCAGGGTTTACTCTTTTTTGGCTAAACGTTTCTCAACTTGTTTGACCACTACATGAGCTCCACAAGCGGGGAACTATCGGTCTGGATGACAATGACTCTAGTAGTGTATACGTGCTTGGTTTTGGAGTGGTGCAAACAGATGTTGGCCGGGTTGCGCCAACGAACGTGTTCGAGCTTGTACGTCTGGGTACATTTTGAGCTCCTCACTATTGGAACTCAGAAATTTCTTACAATCTGCTGCACCCCTAGCGTGGGATGACTTCTTGAAATATTACAATTAATACTGCTGCACTACATTGAAAGCCACGCGCTACTACCAGGGTTGTACAGTGCTTACGGGCCAAACGCGTTTCGAGACAACCCCAATAGGACACGCCTCCAGGTTAATTAGGAAAACCCCAATCTCACCCCTGACCCCGATGCCACTACCATGGGCTGGCCTAGGGCTGAGGCTTGTGGTTTCGTCAGGACCTTTCCCCAAGTGGTAGAGGCCGTGAGCGCGTAAGCGCAAACCGTAATCGTGCTGCTTGCGAAACGTGCTGCAGCTAGTACGAGGAGTGTACAAGTTTCTCTATCGGTCGGAAACACCGCCTTCGAACCACATGATACGCCCAGGTGATCGAGTAAGTTTCGTTCGGGGCAATCACTTCTTCGTACTTAAAGCGCCTTGAACCATGGCGTGAAAATGGGCTACCCGCCTTATAGTAGCATAGGTCATAAGATTATATATTGTGCAGGAGACCAACATGCTCGCGAACGGAGTTGGCCACCCTTACGTGTGTTGCGATACAACTTTAGTGGTGGGTACTATCTACGAATTGCGTGGTATCAAACATCTTATACCGGAAACCAAGGATAGGTTTCATATTTGCGAGAGGTTTCATTTGTGCACATATTATGTTACTGTGTGCATGGGTAGTCTATATAGACTAGATATTCATTAATCCTCCGGTGAATTGGCGAAAATATAGTTTAACCTCATCACACTTCAACGTATTTTCGTACGTGTCGTGTGTATGAATTTGAAACAATTGCTTTGGCGATCCAGCGCAAGGTGGCGTGTCCTTCAGTTCCTGTGAATGAAATAGTGGGAGCTATCCCTATCGGCAGTCCCCGTTACTACTCCGGCAGCGCAAGCGTATATACAAGCTTCCGTTGTATATGGGTGCGTGAGTATATCGACCCGGCTTGACCCCCTGGGGACTATGTGCGGCGAGACAGCCACTCGAAACGGCATTCTTCCGGGATATAGTACAGGGGAACTCGCGTACAAACCAGGTAGTCCCATGTGACCTGCTCTCAAAGTTTAGTCACGCGGTTTGAATAATATTATGAAGAGTAAAGAGGTTATACTGGTTCCGTGCACAGAACAAGGCTGAGTGCCTCGGCCCCGTTGACCCTGGCATTAGCAGGGAGGGGAGTCACCAACCTGTGTCCTTCACGAGGGTGTACACAGCTCGCGACACGCACGATCGAGGTATGACACAGAGCTTACAAGGCTGGGTTTTGATCAAAATCCGTTTGCATCGAGATCACAGCGGAAGAAGCAAGTTTTCAGGTTTTGAATGTATGGTCTACTATTAGTATAGATTAGACTAGCCCGTCTGGTAAGATTATCCCACGATGTCCTCAGAACCACTCATGAATTATCCCGAGCGATTGACGTACGCCCTAGAATATCATAGCTTTTATCGTAAGAAAGCTCTGTTGTTTCAGGCGCTTCGTTTGATCGGAGCAGTTATTTCATTTCTGTTTGGTTTTGGTTGGCAAGAAATTCGCGATTCCGTGACCAAGACGCAATAAAACAAAGGGGTTACTCGCGCGAGTGACCCCTAGCCACTGAAAGTCAAGGCCTAAAAAGGGACCCCCCTACCGTAGCCTGGGTCCGTCGAGATTTTGTCAGATTTTGTACAGTTTTATTTGATGGAGTGTGAGGTCGACTTTGTTTTAGACCGGTTTTGAGCTTATTATGTCCAGGAGCTCACGGCAACCCAATGCAACTATTTTTCCGCTGATGCACAACGGAAAAAAAGGCGAGAAACTCATTTCCGGCGGCCTCAGTGTACAGCTTTTGAGGAGAAACGCACCGATAGATGTTGAAAAACTCAACGGATTCGGGCGAATCGGACCTGCAGCTAGGGTCTTTTTTTTGCTATAAAAAAAAAAGTCATCTGAAGGAGAAACCTTCCCCACCACCCGCACCATCGCCTAGACCTAGCACCACGTGTATAGCAAACCCCTACATCTATGCGACCTAAAGCCCGCCCCCCCCGCCCCCGGTCCCCCCGCCACATTCCCCCCCCCTCCCCCACAAGAAATATTTATAGTTTCCACGCACAAATTGACCTGCCCCACCCGTCCCCTCCCCCCCCTCCTCCCCTCCCGCCCCCTTTTTAATCAAAATCAGGCCCCCACGCCCTTCAAAACACCGCCCTCCCCTCACCGGATATTCGACTTACAGGATTCACTTGATAAACTGATGCATTTCCTTCCACAGCTAGCTGTCAGATTTTGTCCGCCTCAGAAACGGGTTATATATATATATATATATATTTTCATCCTCCGGCGGATGGGGAAAAGTAAAGCTTTAGCTCACCACACTTCCACGTATTTTCATACGCGTCGTGTGTCGATTTAACTCAGTTGCTTTCGCAGCCGAACGCTAGCTGGCGCACCCTTCGGGTCCCATTGTAGGTATAGCGTAAGCGGTCCCTATCAGTGGTCTTCGTTACAACCCCGTAGTTTCCGCGCCCAGACTGCCTAAAATCGCCCTGTTGACCCTGATAGCTACACTGTAGTTGCAAAGGGAGTCGCCGACCTATATCCTTAACGAGGACACACAACCCGTAATACGCGTGATCGGAGTACCACACACAGCTTGCAAAGATGAGTTTCGACAAAATATTCGATCTCACAGCTGGAGTGTGTTTAAATTTTTATAATACGTACGAGTACTTCAACATTACTACCTCTTGCTGCGGTAATTATATTGCTAATGCTTTTATGTCATGTTCATTGAAATACATACGATATTATTAGTAGCCTTGAAACGAGCAATCGATGTTTTACGTAGTTTGCAAAGATGGGTATCCCCAAATTCGTCGAGAGCTCACATCTAACATTCTGACGACGTCGTTTTTAAAATGTAATAGAATTTTCTGGCGGCAAAAGAGTCAAGACCAGTGTCGAAACACAACTCGTGGTTGTTACTCGATAATAGGGATTTCTTGGAAGAAAGGCACTATTAGAATAGTGGTGATATGGCCTTCAGACGTAAACATCTTGAAGGAGGGTTGATTGTCACCGACGATCTTCTGGGGCAGTGGTTGTGGTTGTGGTGGTTGCTGTTGTCCCTGTTTCAACATTGCGGTATTTTTTTTCTGCTTGTTAGTATGTAGACTACTGGTATTATATATTTTTGCTGTTGTTGTTGCAGTTACACATATTTATGAAAATTAGAATACACGAGTCCCCAGCTGTGAGATGGAATAGTTCGTCGAAACCCTCCTTGGCAATTTGTGTGTGTGGGTGATACTCCGATCCCGCGTGTTACTAGGTTTGTGTTGTCATTAATATCAATCTTTTTTTTGTCACACACATCGACTTTCCAGCTTCTGGACAAGCCGTGGTGACAGATGCCGTTCCTTCTCCCCCGGCTCTTGACTTCAATTTTTGTCGCGTATAGGGTTTAGCAATATTTTTGCTAGTCGATTTTTCATCGAGTTGTTGTAAGGCTTAGTTTGGGTAAGCGTTTTGTTAACTTTTTGCAAGTGGTCAAACGGACGAATACTCTACTAATAATTCCTTGATAAATGGCGTCGTCGACAGACCATGGGTTTTTGGGTCGTGGGTTCAAGCCCCACATCCGCCATAATAAACTTATTTAGACTTTCCCCATGTCGAACTTAAAGAAGACTCTCCCCGGTATATGCTCAGGAAATGAAACGGCTTGGATATTGACAGGTC
Source organism: Undaria pinnatifida (assembly GCA_012845835.1). Classification (NCBI taxonomy): domain Eukaryota; class Phaeophyceae; order Laminariales; family Alariaceae; genus Undaria; species Undaria pinnatifida. The sequence continues at coordinate 9,940,851 of JABAKD010000023.1, read as the reverse complement.
CGCCGTATATCCGGCCGACCTGCTATCCCGCCGTTTCATGGGGGGAGCGTGTTATAAGGCTTAGTTTGGGCAAGCTAGTGGTTAAACTTATGCCAGTGGTCAAACGGACTAATACTATATTAATTCTACAATAAATGGCGTCGTCGACAGACCATGAGTTTTTGGGATCGTGGGTTCAAGCCCCACATCCGCCACAATAAACTTATTCAGACTCTTCCCACGTCGAACTGGAAAAATACTCTCCCCGGTTTATATAAGCCCAGGAAATGAAACGGATTGGATATTGACAGGTCCGCCGTATATCCGGCCGACCTGCTTCCCGCCGGTTTATGGGGGGAGAGTGTTATAAAGCTTAGTTAGGGTAAGCTATTGGTTAATCTTTTGCAAGTGGTCAAACGGACTAATACTCTACTACTAGTATTGCTAACTCACGCTATCGCGCTTTCCGCAGGTCATTTTGTGCACAAGAAATAGTCCCCACGAATTTTTACAAGTATGCATTCGGTGGGACTCGAACTCACGAAACTGACCTATACCAGGCTCGAGGATAACCTCATACTACGCCAACGGGGTATCGGTCGGCGACTTCCCTTGGAATGTAGTTTGTGTACCGTATACATTGTACTTTGTCCCTATTGCCCTGTTTTTTCTCGGTATTGAAAGAGCAACACCTGATCACTCTTGTCTATGTTTACTAAAGGACACGAACGCCACCAAATCAGCAATAGAAAACACACGCAAGCTGCGCTAAAATTCATCGCTCTGGGCGCTATTATCAATAATGCATGTTACTTGCAATTCGTGTAGCGAGGATACTATAAATATTCTGCTTTGGATAAAAGGATGCGTATCCCTTCACAGCTGTCAGATTTTGTCCCCCTCAGAAACGAGTTTCATAGTTTCCGCGCACAGCCTGACTAAAATCACCCTGTTGACCCTGATAGCTACACTGTAGTTGTAAGGGGAGTCGCCGACCTATATCCTTAATAACGAGGATACACAACTCGTAACACGCGCGATCGGAGTATCACACACAGCTTGCAAAAATATGAGTTTCGACAAAATATTCGATCTCACAGCTGGAGTGTATTTTCATTTTTTATAATGTATATACAAGCTGGGCCGGCCAAGACGCTCAAAATAGACAAATATCGGTGTGCCCGCTCAGTTTGTAGAATTCGGACCTGAATTTTTGTTGAAGCGCTAATTAAAACACGCCCGCTGAGACACTAATTGGCGAGCTCAGAAAAAAAAAATGAAAATCCGTTGACTTTTCGTCCATTTCATGATCATGGAAAACGTTTAGCTGGCCGTATGTCGGCAATTTTTTCTTTTTTGTGTTTGAGCTCGACAAGTAGTACTGTTTTGGTGGGCTCGGTCCAAATCACGTGTCAAAATTTCAGGTCCTAATTTCAAAACTTGAGAGGTGCATGGCCAAGTTTAAACCGAAGTGCCTCTGCATACAAATTTACATATAATTCAGGGATTCATCCATAACTTTCCCGCGAAAGTGACCCATAAAATGAAAAGCATATATATGTCCCTACTCGTCGCCCCAAGATGTACATGCCCAGAAAAATTAAGCCAATTCCATCCACTTTGTATTTCGAGCAATTTTAGAAAAAGCAACACAAACAGATCATTAAAAAATATGCTCAAACTAGGAAACGCGAGTGCCAAACACTTTTTTCGGCGCCAACTTCGCAGATTCTCAAGCTGGAGGGCTCAAAATGACCACCGTATCTAGCTGATTACGAGGATATGCTCAGTTTGCAGTGGGTCACTGTCGTTCAAAAGATATGCCCGACTGACGGATTGTAGGTTTCTTGGCCGGCCCAGCTTGTTGTGTAGTCTACTGTGTAAAGCATTTTTCGCCAGGAAAATCAATGAAACTCGTTTGGTTCAATCGTATTACTAGTGGACTAGACTAGACCTATATATAGTCTTGTCTACTATCAATAGTGGTATTTATTTCAGAATGCCAGCGTCGGCCGGTATATACCGGACGAAAAAAAAATTGTAGTCTATACGGTTAAAAAAAATGAAAATACACTCCAGCTGTAAGATCGAAGATTTCGTCGAAACTCATCTTTGCAAGCTGTGTGTGATACTCGGATCGCGCGCATTACGAGTTGTGTGTCCTCATTAAGGATATAGGTCGGCGACTCCCCTTACAACTACAGTGTAGCTATCAGCGTCAACAGGATGATTCTAGTCAGTCTGTGCGCGGAAACTATAAAACCCGTTTCTGAGGGGGACAAAATCTGACAGCTGTAAAGGGAAATGTATCCTTTTATCAAGTGAATCTTGTAAGTCGAATAACCGGTGAGGGGGGTGGGGCGGAGTTTTGAAGGACGTGGGGGCCTCGTTTTGATCAAAAGCGAGCGGGTTTGGAGGGGGGGGAAGGGGGCAATTTGTTCGTGTAAGCTATAAATCCTTTCGAGGGGATAAATCTGACGGTTTTGGCACCCAGTATATTATTTGGGGCGGGGGGGGGGGGGGGGGGGGGGGGGGGGGAAGGGACGGGGGGCCAGCTCAATATGTGCCTGGAAACTATACATTATTTTGAGGGGATAAATGTGACGGTTTTAAATAATACATCAGTTTATCATGTATATCCCGGGGTAAGTCGTACAATCAGTGAGTAAAGAGAGGGTGGAGTGTTCGAGGGGGTGGGGTTGGGATGGGTTGGGGGGGACGTGGGGTGTGTGGGGGCGAGGGGGGGGGGCGGGGGGGAAGGAAGGGCTTTAGGTGAGGGGTTTGTTATACGTGTGGTGCTAGGTCTAGGCGATGGTGCGGGTGATGGGGAAGAAGGGGGCGTTCGAAGCGGGGGGGGGGGGGACAGGGGCATGGATGGCTCTCGAAAGATAATGAGGTGATATCCTGTGCGTGAAGTGTTTATTAATGTGGCGGATTTCGATATTTTATGGGGCGTTTGAGTAAGGGAGAACAAGAGGGGGGGGGGGGGGGGGGGGGAGATTTTGTAGGAGGTTTAGGTCACAAATAATATTCAAATACACTTCGGCTGTGAGATCAAAGATATGTAGCAACTTGTTATACGCGTGAAATGCTAGGTCTAGGCGATCGTGCAGGTGGTGGGAAAAGAGGGGGCGTTGGAGGGGGGGGGGTGGGGGGGGGGGGGGGGGGGGAGGAAGGGCTTTAGGTGAGGGGATTGTTATACGTGTGGTGCTAGGTTTAGGCGATGGTGCGGGTGATGGGGAAGAAGGGGGCGTTCGAGGCGGGGGGGGGGGGGGGGGACACAGCGGCATGGATGGCTCTCGAAAGATAATGAGGTGATATCCTGTGCGTGAAGTGTTTATTTATGTGGCGGATTTCGATATTTTAAATTTGGTGTTATATATATATTTATATATCACATTTAGTGTGGATTGTATTAGTCTTCCTGAAGTCAGGATGAGGAAGGTCTTGTATGCCCAACAGAACGAAACATAATCACCCACGTATTAATGGTAATAGTGCGGCCACCACCCACCCACCATCCATCGACCACCCGGTGCACCCACCACCTATCAACCACGTACTGACCGACCGACCCACAACAGCAGTACAACAGCACTACAGTTGTGCAGGTACGGCAGTACACCGGTTCGCGAGGAGCATGTGGTTAAATTCGCAGTCTAAACGCGTGGAGGTTTTTCGTGTTTTATTTTTTACCCGCCGACACCTCGGGGAGCGAGCGAGCCGTCAAGCAACAAGCACCCACGACCCACTACCCAGCCACCGACCTACCGAACACAGCAGTACAACAGCAGCACGGCAGTGAATACCGACCAATCCACAACGGCAGTTCAGCAATGCAGCGGCACCGCAGCAGCAAGCAGCACAGCACAACTGGAACGCGAGGAGCTGGGTAGGAATTTCCCCTTTCTTGCCATTTTCTGCCTGACCGAGTAAGAGAGCAAGCCCTTCCCGGAGAGAGACTTTGCACGCCCCCCGCTCGCCGAGTTGGGAACCGTCGGTCGTTGTGTCGCCGGGGACACGGACGAGTTACGTGTGAGGTAGGCGTGGCACGGGCGCGCGATCGCTGGGGGCCAGGTGCCGATCGGTAAAACGGGTTGTGCGATGTGAATATTGTACTGATTCAGCGAAGCGGGATGTTTTTCAAGACGTAAAAGCAGACGACGATTACTACTATCGACTAAATACCAAGCAACGACGTTAACGTCTCACGAGGCATATATTATAAAAAATGAAAATACACTCTAGATGTGAGATCGAATATTTTGTCGAAACTCATCTTCTTGGCAAGCTGTGTGTGATACTCCGATCGCGCGTGTTACGGGTTGTGTGTCCTCATTAGTCTAAGGATATAAATAGATGGGCGACTCCCCTTGCAACTACAGTATATGTAGCTATCAGGGTCAACATGGTGATGTTAGTCAGTCTGTGCGCGGAAAAAATAAAACCCGTTTCTGTGTGGGGGACAAAATCTGACAGCTGCGGAAGGAGTTGAATCCGTTTATCAAGTGAATCCTGTAAGTCGAATAACCGGTGAGGGGAGGACGGAGTTTTGAAGTACGTGGGGGCCTGGTTGTTTTCAATAGGGCGCGGGGTTGGGGGGGGAAGGATTTTATATATAGATATATAGACTACATAGGATTTCAAGGAAAAGATTCGTTGATTGGTTTTGTCATGGATCTGGAATTGTTATTGTCATCGTTTATAATATCAAGAAGTAAGTGTTGGATGATTTCCACACTCGACCTATGGCATACATGGCGTGCCACTTGCTAAATATATGGACATCTTACCCTTTCCTTTCAACCCGCATACACAATAACCGTACCAAAAACCCGATCACACGAGCTCTCGGGTAGAAGTTCTGTTCTATCAGTCTTCTTCTTGTTTCTCTCAACCTTTCCCTGCGTCCCGCTCTCGACATCAAACCTGAGCCCCCCCTGAGCTTTCTGGTTATTTCCCCCGTCCTCTCTTTCCCATCTCACCAACGATTCAGGAGCGCTATGCACATAGTACTGCAGATTCCCTTCGATCAATTTCGCACTTAAAAGGATTTGTGGGATTGAACATGATGTGAGCTGTTTCTCGCCTAAGAATTTGCCTATCTCCGTCCCGTTTTAGCGGCAATAATGCAGTGTGAACTCAAACATCAACGCTAAGATAATCCGAGAATTAAGAATATATATGACGATCGCAAAACAAAAACAGGACAAAGTAGGGCGGATGATTGGCAACCGTGTATATATATATATATATATATGTCGATCCGGTTGCTCCGGTGGCGTAGTATGAGGTTATCCTCGAGCCCCTGGTATAGGTCAGTTTCGTGAGATCGAGCCCCACCGAGTACATACTCGTATAGATTCGCTGGGACTTTTCTTGTTCACAAATTGACTTGCGGAAAGGGCGAGAGCGTGAGTTAGCAAAACTTGACAAAAAATCGACGAGCAGAGGGGCTGCTGAACCCTATGCGCGATAAAAATTGAAGGCAAGAACCGGGGGGGGGGAAAGGGACGACACCTGTGACCGCGGCCTGTCCAGAAGCTGGAAAGTAGAAGTGTGGACAAATATATAAATAGACTAATATTATAGAAATTGAAAAATCACTTCAGCTACCTGTGAGATCGAATATTTTGGCGAAACTCATCTTCGCAAGCTGTGTGTGATACTCCGATCGCGCGTATTACGGGTTGTGTGTCCTCAGTATGGATTTAGGTCGGCGACTCCCCTTGCAACTATAGTGTAGCTATCAGGGTCAACAGGGTGATGTTAGGCAGTCCGCACGGAAAATGTAAGACTCGTATATATATTATAAAAATGAATATACACTCTAGCTGTGAGATCGAAGATAATATTATATATATCGGATTCCTACACACTTTTGGCATTTATGCACCAGCGACGATATTGTCCGGAGACGTAGGCTTGCAAGTACGACAAATTGTTCTGTTTTTTTTCCGTCGCGAGAATAATTCCATTGCCGCGCCGCTAGGCGCTCAACATATATTCCCTATCTCGTTACCGACACAAAAAATATATCAATGACCCAGGCTACGGTAGGGGGGTCCCCTTTTGGGCCTTTTATTTCAGTGGCTAGGGGTCACTCGCGCGAGTAACCCCTTCGTTCCTATGCAATCTTACGTTTTCTTTATGTTTTACATTGACGAAACCAATCCGCAATGCAAAGGTGATCTAAGCTGCGCCAAACCAAGTGCCTAAACCATCTTCATCCGTAGGGTACAGAGCTACTCGTGCGAGTGGCTCAAACACATCAGTGAAACTGGGGGTACCCCCCCTACCGTAGCCTTGGTCCAATGAAAATTCGGTCGAGACCGCGCATTTTGCTGCGCGATATATTATCTGTTGTTTTCTAGCGAGCAAGCGAAGGGCGTTGAATCTTCATGATGATGTAGTGGTAAGAAAGTAAACACGACGGCTACGACGATGACTGTCGAACTCAAAGTAATATTTCGAGCGAATACGAATAACGAGTCCATAACTTTTGACCGCCCAAGACTCAGAGGGGGGACCCCTCTTTATTGCTGTATGTATCGTGTTATCAAGTGCTCTCGGTAGAAAGATAGTTCATAGATTCGGCGTGATACCATGTTATGGTTGGGGTGAAACCAGGTGATTTTAGATGTTACATTCAAGCCAAGGCCGTCAAAGATGGAAAATTATGCAGGCGACTGTGATGCCTCCGAGTGAGAGGATATACCAGTGGACTCCGGGCGAAGGCGCTGTTAATGCAGTAGAAGTCAAGCCACGTCTGGCTCTAGATACGATCACCGGTTTGTATACGGCACGGTTGAAGTTGCGCTTTTGAAGCATAACCAATGCTTTCGGCGGGGCTTTCAATGTTGGAGCTATACATACACCAATGCCTACCTGTTAATAATGACGAATGGTTTCGGTAAAAACCTACTTGTCCGACACCAAGGGTCTAACGGTGGTGTATCAGACCTGACACACACTGTTTATCCATGTCAGTTGTTGCGTACTGTACTGTACGACGATGTGATATACTCGATCTAAATCGGTCAAGAATCCCCCTTCCTTGTTTCCCCCATCCCTCCGCCTCCTTTCAACCGCCCCCCGCCCCCCCCGTCTCCTCACCGGTTGTACGATTGATAGAATATACATGAAAAGCTGATGCGGTTCTCCCACAACCGTCAGGTTTGTCCTCTTCAAGGGTGTTAGGCTGTTGCAAAATTGAGTTGACCCCCTCGACTGCCCCGCACCCTGCCCGTCCCCGCCTCCCCCTACTTCAAAAATATCGGCTATCTCCTCACCGGTGGTACGACGTAGTAACAGGCTAGACTACATTTACTTGTTAAACGGATGCCTTTCCCTCCACAGATCTGTCAGATTTTGTCCCCCTCAGATATATATATGTGGGTTTTATCATTTCCGCGCACAGATTGATTAACATCACCCTGTTGACCCTGGTACAAGCTACATTATATATTGTGCCAAGAGGATTCGCCGACCCTTAATGAGGACATACACCGAGTAATACGCGCGATGTCGGAGTATCACTCACAGCTTGCAAAGAGAGACAGCTGGAGTGATTTTTTTATTGTAAAATACTTGATGGCGGCTGATTGATGGCGATGCTGGTAAAATTTTAGTGTTCTCAACTCAAGCTGGTTCATCTTCTAATAGTTCTAGGACATCGTCGCAAAACACAAGGCAAAGCATGCCCTCCGATTAAAGAAACGCCGTACGAAATGAATTTGTTTTGCCTATCGTATCTAGCACGCGTTAATCAAGAAGGCAGCTTCAGTGCAGTACTACTACTACTACTACTAATACTACTAATACTACTACTACTACTACTACTATACTGCTACTACTACTACTGCTCCTACTACTACTACTACTAATACTACTACCACTACTACTACCACTACTACTACCACTACTACCACTACTACTACTACTACTACTACTACTACTACTCTTACTACTACTACTACTACTACTACTACTACTACTACTACTACTACTACTCCTACTACTACCACTACTACTACTACTACTACTACTACTACTACTACTACTACTACCACTACTACTACTACTACTACCACTACTACTACTACTACTACTACTACTACTACTACTACTACTATTACTACCACTACTACTGCTACTACTACTACTACTACTACTACTACTACTACTACTACTACTACTACTACTACTACTACTACTACTACGACGACTACTGCTACTACTACTATTACTACCACTACTACTACTTCTACTACTACTACTACTACTGCTACTACTATATGATTACTACTACGACGACTACTTACTACTGCTGCATGTTCTACAACTAACTGCTATGGTAGACCAAGCCAAACCGTACTGTGACATATTTAGGACTCGCAGGAGTATGTATCTCCATTTAAAGGGATTAGATATCCCATGTATTCGAAAGAGTTATCCCACGGTAGGGGTTGCACTTGTATGATGGCGCCAAATATTGCATGAGCGACTGAGTTCCTCGTTATGCGGAACTGCTCCGGGTCACTGAAGTAATTTCACCAGTACATGTTTCTTTTGGACCGAGGCGTAGAAGCTTGGTAGGGTTGTGCAACCGAATACCTTCGAAGTGATTTTTCGAGTGAGGCATTGGGTTTTTCATGTATGTGAGGAACTCGGGGACTGATCGGTGATGATGCACCCCTGGCTCGAAAATGTTCTGATTACAATTACGTAGCGTCATTTCATTATCTATTTTTGTTCCAAGATGTGTACTGCCGGTATTGTGAGTGACTACTGTTTTCCGCTGCACCCACCAATTGTTTCAGAATCCGTCTGAAGGAGGGCGATACACGGCCACTCGCACGACCAAATACGCTGGTTGACGGCACTCCTGCCCTTTGACTGGCCCACAGCCGTCAAGCGAAAACCTCCACACACCAAAACCAATGTGGGCAATACATAGGCCCATTGACAAGTTCAAACTACAGCAGTAGACAGTGAACAGACACATTTGCACGCAAGTGGCTCACAACCGAGAGTGTCCCGGGATAGCCCCCGCTACCGAAACGTTGGTCCATGTCTACCGTGGTGCAATTGGGGTAGCACCCCTACTGTGTCCGAGACTACTCACGTGGATACGATAGCTCTGAAACGCACCCAAAGCATTTGGCTATGATCGGCAATATGCAAGTGTTCAATCCGATGATGTACCAGACGTAGTAAAGCTACAAACGCTTAAATTCATAGTTGTATAATGCAGACGGGTACCCCACCGAGGCAAGTCTTTGGGTAGGGCTTCCACACAGGGACCCCTCGTCTATGCGAGTTTCTTTGGGGAAAGAAACCCTGTTTCGACATCTCTGTGGCGGCACGCATCCTCTCTGTCGGTTGCGCGGTTGCGAGATTAGACTCACCCTGTGGATTGCCTCCGCTGTTGTCTTTCGAGCCGGTGTATAGCCTTCGGTGTGGTGCCGTCCGTATGGGGTGCCAAAACGATATGATATTGCAGAAGAAGAAGTCAAGACGTGCACAAAGAAAGCGGCAGGGAAAACGTTGTGCACCTAGTGCGTTGGTTCGTGGGCGGTGATCGTGTGGGGAACCATAGGCGGCATTGATATATCGTCTCGCTCCATCAATGATGTCATAAACGTTCAATAAGGCGTCGAAGTTGAATTCTGAATTTTGATATTTCGCCACTGCTCCACCCTCTACATTATTCCCAGCAATTATCCTGGTTTACGCGGGGTATATATTCAACAGTTGTCATGTAGTCGATTTTGTCACATTACTCGCGCACCACAACCTTTTGTCGGTGTATTTCAACGGAAAAATTGGGTGTGAGCTGTCCATTTATTGGCGATGTCGCGGTGAATCATGGCATTGCCAGGGCATGCCACGGCATTGCCATTATTTAACATGACGCGCTATATGACGTGCCGTGGACATGCCATGGAATGCCATAGGTAGCCATGGTATGCCATAGGTATTGCCATGGTATGCCATAGGGATTGCCTTCGTATGACACATGGTGGCATCTGCCCAAAACATGTAAGACGCTGCATGTAGCGGAGCGGCGCACGGAAATTAGATATTCACATCTTAGTCAAGATACAGGTCATTTTTTTTATCCAAAGCCCAACGATTTTTACGAGCGGCGGAGTTACGTTCGATTCTTTTTTGGAAGTGTTTCGGCGGTGAGCTTCTTTGTGGTTTGGCAGCATGTCTATGTAAGGTAGGCATTTTTTCCCGGCTTGGTGTTCTCTTAATTTTGGCTTCTGGGCAAGTAAGGGAGCGGTGAGTACATCACGCTGCAGGCCTGTGTCCCGGACGAGATTCGTTGCGGTGCTATGCACGTTCAAGGTCACTGCGCTCGCTGCCCTCACTCGTTTTGTCAATGCGTTGCAGTCAACCGCGCGGAGGCGACCAGGTCCTGTTTTTTCGTGTGCGACTGTTCGATATGAGTCTGCGGATATTTGGGGGTTTCCCGTATAATGGGGTTTCGTATTTTGTGTCGAGGCATTGTTTGGTGCGTACCTCGGCGTGTGGGGCCGCCTCACTGAGAGGCAGTTACTGGTGACAATCAGGTACGATCCAGAATTTTATTAAAACATTATGTCCGCATGTTTGTGAGGGTGGTGCGCGACAACAAGGTCCGACTCAACCCTGTGTGGTTAATGTGTGTGCAGCCTTTGACCACAGGTGCTGCGCTTCTTCTTTGTGCGTGTCCAAGAGCCTGCGATAACCAGGTGGGGCTCTGTGTTTTATACCATATGGTGTGCTCGTCACCTACTCCATTGAAGCACTCCACGTGGTTACGTAAAACACAGCATACAGCAATCGAATTCCAAATCGATCATAGAGAGTTTCCGGGCGCAGAGCTAACAGAAGGGGTGCTCTTCCGGATGAGGAGGAAGAGCTGCTTTCGTCAGCAGTTTTAGCAGATGTCAATGAATCTGGGTGGGGCGAGAGGCGAGTTAAACTGAGCTAAATGCGAATTTGGCTGAGCACGATTCGAATTCGGCTGAGCAAGATGCGACGTTGGCTAAGCAAGACGCGGCGTTGACAGCGGAGGGGCGTTGAGGATGGCCGCCGAGGCAGGGGTCCAGGAAGCTACCGTTTGGAGGAGCTCGTATCCCATACAGCAGGCAAGAACTGGACAGCCTGTGGCTGAGCACAAGGCAACCGCGACCAGGCTCCACCGTCGCTCCTCCAGGCTTCTCGAAAGAGTCTGCGGGCGACCAATTTTTAAATGGGCGTAGCCAGCTGCATTTGTGGTCGAGCGGAATTCAAAGTTTTTATGGCACGCGGTTTGATCGAGGCTCAACCCCAGTCGGACATTCGGAGGCTTACGAGGGAAGGAAAAGCTCAACTAACCAGTCAATGGGCATGGGCAGCGGAGATTTGATACGTTCGAGATTGTTGAAGGCATGGGAATTCCTGATGAAAACGATGCAAGAAGAACTTGTTGAGGAAAACATGCATGCCCGAGGGAGGTGGATGGACAGCGATTGCCCCGTCCCCGTCGCCGGAGTGACCAAGCCCAGTAATCGCAAGCGCCCCCCGGGAAATCGAGGTGTGGCACCACCCGACGGCAAACGAATAAAAAATTGAGCATGAAAAATCCCACATCTCTAGTATTTTTTTTCCTCGCTAGAACTGTAGTCTGTTCCGTGCTCGCGTTTCATTATTCGATCCACGCTGCCCGACGACATCATCGGACGCGTGCTGCGAGAGAGGTTGCACCACTAGCTTTTTAATGTTCCTCAATTAGGGGGATTAGGACATCGTTGATTAAGAGAAAATAATAACTGCTATCAAACCGGATGACGAATTCCATGGCCTTCGCATACGACGACATTCAAATTTATGTAAGAAAGACACCACCTATGTCCGACGATTAACAGTTAAGGAGCCCCATTAGGCAGAAACCATTCGAGACAAAACGTGTCACCTCCATCGCAGCACGGGTCATCGGTACACAATGCGGTTTGACCTCTCTGCTGTCTGCCAAGACGCAGCTATACATACAACTGGACGCAGGGCAACAGCAGCACCAGCACATCTCGTTAACCTCGTACGCATATGCTGCACCTACCACGCTGCGAAGTCCGTTGTACACCTCGCAAGCGCCAAACTTATAGTACAGCTCGCCTGACAAAATTCCTCCCGTCTACCATGGACAATATCGACAAGGGCCAAGGATGAGGTAGGCCGGGCACCACCGTTTCCCGTCGCGGGTTTGAGAGATCCGCACGACAAGTGACTGCGTTCCTCACGGATATATGTTGGGGAAATCCGTGGTCGCTATTCGAGAATACAGGATGGTCCGCTTGCGGTCTTTTCGCGGCTGCGTTGGGCGGTGAAGTGCGCTCGAATTCTTGCTTTACTGGATTTGGAAGGTATCGGGCATGCGGGGGTACTATATTCGTTCAAAGGGGGACTTTATTACTAGTCAAACGGAGGTAGAGGTCAAGCATGATAGACTTTCTGGGGTATACCCCCATACGGGTTCGAGTCAAAGGGGGGCATTGGGTTTCCCGCTACTTCGCCGCGGCCCCGTTAGCCCCAATACTGTACCCTGAATAAAGCACGAATGTGTGCGTGGTCGGCATGGGCTGCGGGCGTCAAGCCAGCACGTTAAAAACTTCACTTCAGGCAGTTTGAAGCACGAGCGCAGGCCTGTTCCGCCGCCGTGTTTATGCTGTACCCCCCATTTTGCCCAATACTCATATTTAAACAGGAACAGCTGGGGGTTACTCGCACGAGTGACCCCGAGCCACTGCGATATATTTCCCCAAACGTGACCCCCAGGGTCTAAGCCATCCATTCTCGCTTTGTTGTTGCGCTAGGCGCGCCACATCTGGGACGTAGTCTAACCGGGCATGACCCACATGGAGCATGGCCCACATACTGCAATCAGTATTTTTTCGCTGAACCGCGCAGAGCTCCAAAGAAACTCGCTTTTTCGCTTTTTTCGTAAGTGTCAAAAATTCAGCACGTGTTTTAATAATGTCTCTTAAAAAATTCGCTCTGCCGCTGCTTTCCCTGCTGAATCAATCTGTTATAATCCTTATCCTTTCCCATGGTAACTAGTCACGTACGGTGCTTCTGTGCGTGAATATTTGTGCGCTTCCGTTTATAAGAGATGTGTCCTTCCAGCGTGTGCGGTCACAAAGTCAGTATAACGCCGGAGCTGCAGTCACAGAGTCAGTCGTAACCCCAAGCATCTGCCTGAGCGCCAGGTTGTGTTTACCAAAGATTGACAATTCCAACCAATCACATGCCGCACAACCATTGTCCGTGCCGATCGGCTACCGACCCCTGAGGAGTCGAGTTCTGGGGACACAAGAAACGACGCGGAGATAAGCATTGCGAACACGGTAGCGTCTACGGTTTACGAGAGGGTCGTGCGAGCGTGATAATTCTCTCTTAAATCGGGATTTCTCCTATATCATATTGTCTACGATATAAGAGTGTATTCTCTTAAACCGCTTGCGTTTGGCTGCACTGCCGGGTTTTTTCGCGACACCCTGGCCAAGTCTCAAGCCACTACTTGCACCCACGGGGCTCTTGCCTTTGCCCCCCGAGGAGTCGTGCTTCCTCTGGCTGCGCCTCAGCACTCCCCGCTCCTCGAGTCTCGCTCTCCCGGGAGGTCGCACAGGTGAAGCAGATGCGGTGCATCTCGCTGGTGCCACGCGGGTCCATCACACCACAGTTAGTTGTCAGATGAAGGTACTGGAAGCAGACAAATCGGCATTTGCGATTTGTGAAAAGAGGCGGGCCTGGTGTGCTATCGGGGGCCGCTGTGCAGCGACTGCCCGCTTCGCAGGGCATGGTGTCTGCATTTGTGTGTGTGTGTTCGTCTGTTGATGAGTGTGATCGCTGCGCAACTCTTACAGAAAAAGTCCGATTTAAGGGAAAAACTCCGAAAAAAGACCAATTCTCTCTTAAATCAATTTTGGTCGTGTCACGCCAGTTTGACTCACATAAATCGTTACTTTCTTATGAATATTTTCTCTTAAACCGTAGCCGGTACTGTATATGGAAAATATGGTTTGGCCATGCAATGTCCATGGCAACGAACACGCTGACGTAAAAAAAATGTGCAAACATGCACGGCAGGGAATACGTTTGTACTGTATATGATTGTTTCAAATACGAAGCGTGGAGGTTCAGATTGTTTTTTTGTACAAATGAGCATAATGGGCTGTTTCCTTACAATGACTTGGCTTAAGTGTCTAGGATCAAGTTTTTTCGCTAGCTTCTGCTTAATAATGTTGAATATAGGCAGGTCAGATCGTCAATTTTGTTCTAAAAAATAACTACTTACTACATGCTTTGGAGTATGTATGTATAACGCGGTACGAGCGGGGATGTTTCTCTGTCTACACTGCGTTATTAGGTCAAACTGCTGTGTACCGTGTTTAACGGGAAATTGAGTTATCATACTGAAGTATATCAGTGTTCACCGACCGATGGAGATGGTATGACAATTCTCTCTACTACATACAGTAGAGATACAGAGATTCCTTGGTCGGATAATCGTCAGAGCGGACCGGGGACCCGTCATTTCTCTTCATCTTGCAGTGGAATATCGCTGTATGGATGCTTAGGCGGTGGATGTTCTGATGATACGTGCGCCCTTTGTGGGGAGTCATCCAGTAGAAATTTGCGCTGATGATGCTGGTACTACTTTGTGGTATGGTATCAAAAGGAAGATTTTTGACATTTATTTTGTGTTGGTGTAGTCTAGTCTAGACTATATGATATACCTGGAAAAAAGATGACGACTTGGAGTACCCGCACGTAGGGCATAATTTTGTTGTAAGGAAGTGTTAGGACATAACCAATATTTGAGTCAATGTTCAGTAGCACTGCTCTTGTGTATCGTAGATCTCACACGTGTCGGTTCGAGTGTGACGTACGTATGTGTGCGGAGGAATTGCTTCCGTAGGATTCTCCGCTTGAGATCCAGGTAGCTCACTCTCTCGTGTTGCTCTCTCTTATAGATCTTTCCGGGGATTATAGCTGTCCTGGTCATCTCTGGGGAGCAGCAGCAGTCGGCTTGGCTCCTGCAACTCTGCGGTTTATATCTGTGTGTAGTGGCCAAATTAAGCGCCACCGTTGTACTATTCAACATCTTCTCTACATGTCGGAAGCACTTCGTCTTCCGGGCTATCCTCTCGCTCAGTGCCATCACCTCTACTACCATCGACGGCACAGACTCTCAAACCACCGTGCCAGGGTATCACACATTATCCATATTACAAGGGTTTTTTTTGTAGTAAGATAGACCAAACCGATATTATGACATACGAGAGTCTGTGGGTACTTTTTGGGATTGAGACGAGGAGGATTTCAGACTCGAGACGGGTGACGCCCCCTTTGGTCAGTTCCCTGTTCCCCTTACTCCCTTTCTCTAGCTTTGGGGACTTTCAATTTTTACTCCCCTCTGCCTACCGTCTTCTCAGTCAGGAGGAAATCATATTATTCATATGTTTACCTCTTCTTCACGACGAGCGTCCATGGGTGTATTGGGAATCTTCTGTCTACGCTATTGATCCACACGAGATTGCCGAACATGGAGTACTCCCAACGCGATCGTGCAATACTCGGAGCAATTTGTTTTCGCCCCCACTTTGAAAAAGCCTGAATAGGTATTGAAACATATTATTAGGCCTGTCATTGGTCGATGTGAATTTCGAGCTTCTACAGACAACCCAAGGCGGTTTAAAAACAAAATTGGCCATGCTAATCTTCTTCCGCTAGTCATAGAGGTCAGCATAACTTACCACGTTCACCATGAAACTAGTTATTGCGTGCGACACTCGAAGGGGCTCCAGGCAAAATGCATATTCATACTTTCACCAACCTGTAACAACCAGACGCCCCCAAAAGAGATTTTATGATAAACTATAATTGCTAACCGATGCCCACCAACTTACGGGTCAGGCATATGCATATATATATATGTATTATGTATAGTCTATATTTTTATATCTATTGAAAACAATACATGGCATTTCGAACATTTGCGTTTTAGGTCCCTCATGATTCAAAGTGTATTTAGCCAATAAGGGGTATACCTGACAACGTACTGCGCGCCCCAGTCCCGAAAGGGAATCCTTTGTATATTATACCATATCAAACGGAGGCGTATGGTCTTGGGGTTGGGTTGAGAGAGTCGAAAGGTATATCATAAAAAATGAAAAAACACTCCAGCTGTGAGATCGAAGATTTCGTCGAAATTCATGTTTGCAAGCTGTGTGTGATACTCCGATCGCGCGTATTACGGGTTGTGTGTCCTCATTAAGGATATAGGTCGGCGACTCCCCTTGCAACTACAGTGTAGCTATCAGCGTCAACAGGGTGATGTTAGGCAGTCTGTGCGCGGAAACTTTAGAACCCGTTTCTGAGGGGGACAAAATATGACAGGTGTGGAGGGAAATGCATCCGTTTATCAGGTGAATCTTGTAAGTCGAATAACCGGTGAGGGGGGGCGGAGGTTTGAAGGACGTGGGAGCCTGGTTTTGATCAAAAGCGAGCGGGGTTGGAGGGGGGGGAGGGGGGGGGGGGGGGGGGGATTCGGAGGAGGGGGGGCGGACGGGCGGGAAATTAGTGCGTGGAAGCTATAAATGCTTTAAGCCTTTAAATATGACGGTTTTGGGAAAATACAAAGAAAAAGTCATAGGGGTGGGGGGGTTGGGGCGGGGGTGGGGCGGGTGGGGCAGCTCAATCCGTGCGTGGAAACTATACAATATTTTGAGGGGATAAATGTGACGGTTTTGGAAAGAATTCATCAGTTTATCATGTATAGCCAGGGGTAAGTTGTGCAATCATTGAGTAGAGAGAAGGCGGAGTGTTTGAGGGGGTGGGGGTAGGACGGGGTGGGGGGGTTGGGGAGGTGGGGTGTGTGTGGGGGGGGGAGGGTTTTACGTGAGGGGTTTGTAATACGTGTGGTGCTAGGTCTAGGCGATGGTGCGGGTGGTGTGGGGAAGAAGGGGGCGTTCGGGGAGGGGTGGGGAGGGGGGAGGGAAGCAGCGGCATGGATCGTTCAAGAAAATAAATGGGATGATATCAAGTGCGTTACGTGTTTATTAATCTGGCGGATATCGATTTTTGGTGGGGCGAGCAAGGGAGAGCGAGAAGGGCGGGGGAGGCGGGTGGGGGGGGGGGGGGGGGGAGACTTTTTTAGGAGGTTTAGGTCACATATATTATTCAAATACACTCCGGCTATGAGATCACAGATATGGAGGGGCTTGTTATACGCATGGTCTAGGTCTAGGCGATCGTGCGGGTGGTGGGAAAAGAGGGGGCGTTGGAGGGGGGGTTGAGGGGGGCGGGGGGAAAGGATGAAAACTACGTCATGGATGGTCAGAAAGATAATGACGTGATATTAACTGCGTATAGATGTTTATTACTCTGGCCGAATTTGATAGTGAGTGGGGCGTTTGAACAAAATAGGCGGAAAGGGGGGGGGGGGATCGGGGGAGGAGGGGGGGGTGGGAAGGTTTTGAACAAGAGGGGTCGGGGGAGGGGGAGGGGGGGGCGGAGGGCGGGACATTTCAATATGTGCCCGGAAACTATAAGTCCTTCAAGGGGACAAACCTGAGAATTGTAGCAAAAAGATATCCCTTTATATCATCTTCCTGGTAATGTTTACTTTTCTAGAAGGTTCGATGTTAGATGCATTAGACCATGCAACCCAGTATTTAAGTGTGGTCTAAATAACGTGTTACATCTTCATAATTGGTTGTTGTATTCGGATCGAAAGCTAGAACATTTTTTTTAATATTTGTAGTTGTTAGTTACCAATTTATTTTCTGACATACATCGCTAATTTATAGAAAGAGATACGTATTTTGATAAATACAACAGGCGAGGGGTTATTCCTGCCGACGACGCCACATGTGAAATTAAAGGGTGGGGGACACAGAGTGCCCCCTGCAGGTCTGCCAATTGAGCAGGTCCTCGGAGAGTACTCACTTTCGTTCCTTCGTAGAGATGTAGCTTTATTCGTTTCCACCAGAGCCCGGGATAGCTTCTGAGATCGGAGGCGCGTGCCTCCGATCTAATTCCTAAGTTCCCCGAATATAAACCGCCAACCTTATCATACGAAACCCATCCAAATGATCTCAAATTCGGATACCTACAGGCCTTTCGAGGCCGTATCTTAACAGTCATTTATATGTGCGTCACAGGTTTTACATTTTTTTTTTCTCATAATATATTCAAATATATTTCAAGGTATAGTTTCGAAGTGGTATTTACATTGTGGACTACGTGATAGCTCTGCACAATGTCCGAGAGTGACAGGGCGATAATACAACATGCCACATAACCGCAACTCCACAAAATACCGGCTTCGCTCCTATACACCTCATAGTTTACCTCTGAAAATCTGGGATTTTGTGCTTTGCAAGCAGCCAAATATGATGCTTGCATCCACCTACGTTTCCCCCACCCACCCAAACAAGCTTGCTCCCCAACCCACCAAATAGCACTCCACATAAACAAACACCCCCCCGCCTTCCCCCGTAGCCCAAGCCAAATATAAAATCTCCTCAAAAAATATACACTACCAGGTACCCGACAGATGATCTCACCTCTTCGCATTTCGAGCCACTCCTGCATTACCTCCAATATATTGATAGTGCTTTCAAGTTTAAATATGCGCCACCCCGCCCTGGCCCCCGCATTCACCACCACTCTGACCATCGCGTAGGCCTGGCATCACGCATACAGTAAGTTCTTACGTGCACATTTACACGACCTCAAAACGTTGGCCCCGACCATCTCCTAGACGAATATTTGGCATCACCCGTACAGTGAGCTTCAATACCTTTACTCGGCCTATATACTTTGCAAGACCGTTTCCCCCCCCTCCTGCTTAAAACCCCAGTCACGCCCGCCATTGTCAAAAGACTTGATTGATTTAAATGATGAACAGATGCGTTGAACGACCGCCAGTTTTTGCCCCCCGCAAAAACAGGTTTAATGGCTTCCGTGCACAGATTGATCAATTTAACATCCTCACCTTGTTGATCGTGGCACAAGCTAGTTCCAAGGGGACTCGCCGACCTGTATCCTTCACGAGGCTACATACACAGAAATACACGCGATCGGAGCAACACGCTCACATCGTGCTCACTTGAGTTCCGACGAAGTCGTTGGTTCGCCAGCTGGAATGGGTTCAAATTTAATGGTCTATAAGAACTACTAGCATATCGACTTGTTCGCAGAATAGGTCTAGCATTCTAGTGCTAATATCCCTACGACGCGGCTGTTATTTTGTTTGTGAAAATTGTGGCCGGTTTGATACTCATTTCGAGTTATTTTGAAGTGCTTGATTTTACTCTATTTGTTACACAGTTTGATGTATTAAAAAAACCAAAAGTACAATCCAGCGGTGAGATCGAAGATTTTGTCGAACTTGATATATATAGTCTATGCACAGAGGAGGTGCATACACAAGCTACCGTACAACATCAAGTTTCTCTTCTTTTATCGTGTGGCCTAGGCCCTGTTGTTGGTGCATCAACGTTGTTGTTGTTGTTTTTGTTGTTGTTGTTGTTGTTGTCGTTGTTGCTGTTGTTATTGTTGTTTAAGTCATCCCACGGTTGGAGTTGCATTTTTGCGCAAAAAAATCCCTCGGCGATTGAGTTTTTCATGCGTGTGACGAACTGCCGGTCAATGAAGCAATTTCACGAGTACATTGTTTTTTTAGGACTAAGGCATAGAAGCTTGGTCGGGTTGCGCGAACGAATGCCTTCCAAATCGTTTCTCGAGTGAGATATTGAGTTCCTCACGTGAGCGGCTCAGGGACTGATCCATCATGTATGTTGCAACCTTACCGTGGGACGACTCGTTGGTGATCCTATAAGCGGTACACGGTTGTTCGCGTTCCATACTAAATGCATAGTGGACAAAAATAGGACACCTCGTAATATAATCTCACCCATATATGTATATATATATACAAATATTACAAGTACACCAACAACGCAGCTTGCAAAGATGAGTATTGACCTGAAATTCGTCGAACTCACATCTGACGTCCTTGAAAATTAGTTGTATAATAATATTATGGAGTTGCCTGCACTTTTTCGCGCATATGTGTAGGAGTGTTTGACGACCCTACAATACACTGGCACCTTGCATCAGACCCCGAGCTACTAGTAATAAAAAAGGGGTAGCACTTTGCGGCAGTTTTCCTCTTTCTGAACGACGAGGACACGAAATACATCGGAGGAATGCCTTTTATTTATTCAGAACTGATTTTTTCGGTACCTAGACCGTGGGCTTGTTATTATTATTTTTTTTCACTACTGGTTGATCAATCCTACCCGGGCTTCACCTTGATAGGAAAACTCATGCTCAAGGTCGGCTTGCTCGCGTGGCCACCTCATGCGGGGCCTTGGTTGTGCGGTGGCAGCGGAAAAAATAAAAAATGTAAGTCTCAGGTGTTGATCATCATATATACAGAATAATTTCATTTTCCATAATAAGAATATCGAATGGTTTTTTCATTTATTGCCGCTTACAACCGAATGTATCATCTTAATCAAGACATGGGATGAGTCCAGATCGGCAAGAAGCTATCCAAGACTGATGTAAAGGGCGTACCCCATCGGAATCAACCCCGAACTAAACATACCATTGAAGGCATGTTTCCAGCGGGATGGCTGACTTTGTAACAACACACCATCATTCAATAGAAAGCACTCATTTCCCAATGCCGAATACCCTATTACGCTCGTAGGATACGTGAATCATGAATCATGTCTACGTAGATTACAAAAATATACGGCTCTTAGGGTATGCTACAAGTACTAGATGATTGGTCCCCCTTGCTTGTATGTCTGCCTTCGTAGCAGTGCCCTTACATCAGATGCATTTATCACGAAAATGCAACATGGGTCCCTTATTCTACCAGCACATACTTGACATCCCCCGGACATGACCAGTCACAACCCCAAAACCCAGATAAATAACATCGCCAAAAATTCATATCCAAACGTTGTTGTTGTTCTCTTCTCACGTTAACTTTTGTCCAAAATCTAGAGTCCGTGGTCACAAAAAGGTGCTGGAGCCCTACCTAGGAAGATCCGAAAAACCAAAAGAAATCGAAATTCGTCCGGGAAATATTACGATTTCCCACCTAAAAACGCACGATACGGAAGAAGGCGCACAACAAGAGAAAAGGTCCAATGTGGAAACTGAACTCACATGGCCGCGGGTATCCACTCAACTACAGCATAGAGTCCCCCCGTCCCAACAACTGACCAACTCGCGGCTACAAACTACAGCGCTTGGGCTGCCTGCACCGTACGAACTGCACGTCAATCGTGAGTATGGACGAACGAACGCGCCTGCTGTCTGGAGTGCTGTCAGAGTGACGACCCGCGGGCATGCAGTGAAACAAAAGCAATGGGACCAAAAACCACAGTACAAATATCAATGATCGCCCCTCCTTCCCGAGTTTTTTGACAGGTTGCAGCGCAGCTACAACGCCCGTGCCTGAAAATTGAAAATCGCGGCCGGTCGTTCTCCGTGAAGGGTATACATCTCTTCTACAAACTCTAGAAAAATCAGTGACGTAAGTAACCTGTTGTACTACTGCCTCGTAAAAATAACCCTGAAAAGAAGAGACGATCGTTGCTCTCATGATGATGTTGTGCGTGCCGTTCGTGGGTCTCCGTGTGCTATCCTCCTGCTGTGGTTCTCCTGGCCGCCTTATCGCCTTAGCTCACTCGGCCCGCTCCTTCGCACTTGCTCTCGTTGACACTCAATTCCAATCGGTTTTCCTTCTCCCCCGTCCAGAAAAAAAGAAATGCTACACGCAGCTTGCGGTGCTGATCTGAAAAACAAAAAATCTCGATCAGGCAGAGTTCAATCCGTCTCTTCCCCGCCCGTCGACGGCCAGTCGCCCTCCTCCTCTGTCGTCGATCACAGCCTCATACCGGCGCAGTCCCCTCCACGCAAAGCGAGGCTGCGCCGTAGCGTGTCTCGTGGTGGCGACTGCCTCCGCGCACGAGCATCCCGATTAGGCATTGCCGCCCCGCCGCTGCTGCCAAAAAAGACGCGCGAATCATAGCTGACCATGCCTGACGCACCACGTACGACCCAACTCTACCGCCACGCCAACGCGTCGCGGCCACACGCAGCAGCAAAAAAGTATCACTCCTTGAGGGTGAGTCCGGCCTTACACCGGCTAAAATGACCTCCCCCACTCGCTACAAGCCTGCTAGGGCATGCTTCGCAGCATGCCTTACCGAGGCGGCAAGGGGAACAATATCCCTCCAACACTATATTATAACTACAGTAAATCACCATCAATCTGATCAGTCCAAGCGCATCAATTTTGAATCGACGTGTCCGCTGAACGAGACGCAACGATGCCTTATTATGACCTGCACCAACAGAGTTGGCATATGAAATCAGTTTTCAGCACTGACATTTTTCTTTTTTTTTACGCACACCTCTACTTTCCAGCTTCGGGACAAGCAGTGGTGACTGGTGTCGTCCCTTCTTCCCCCCGGTTCTTGCCTTCAATTTTTGTTGCGCATAGGGTTTAGTAATTGCTCGTCGATTTCTCATCGAGTGTTTCTAACTCAGGCTCTCGCGTTTTTCGCAGGTCAACTTGTGCGCAAGAAAAAGTCTCCACGAATTTATTTACGGGTATGCACTTGGGAGGAATCGAACTCACGAAACTGACCTATACCAGACTCGAGGGTAACCTGATACGCCACCGGGGCGACCGGCATACTATGATCAGGCAACCAAACATCACATGTCTTGTCATATCATATACCGTAATGAGGATTGCAGGATTGTGTTATAAGGCTTAGTTTGGGTAAGCTATTGGTTAACCTTTTCGAAGTGGTCAAACGGACTATTAGTAATACCCCACCGGCGTCGTCAACAAACAATAGGTTTTTTGGGTCGTGGGTACAAATACCACATCCACCGTGACTAGACCTTTTCAGTCTTTCTCCATATCGAACATGAAAAGTACTCTCCCCCGCATCGCCAGGAAATGAAACAACTTGGATATTGACAGGTCCGCCCGAATATCCGGCCGACCTCGGCTATCCCGCCGTTTCAGGCGGGAGAGTGTTGAAACGCTTAATTTGGGCAAGCTATTGGTTAACCTGTTGCACGTGGTCGAACGGACCAATACCCTACTAATACCATAACAATTGCACCAAGACACATTGTTGGGAGAGCACGTGATGAGTGATGCCATACCACAAATAACCAGAAGTCAACCGACCATAAATTATCATTCGTGACCTACGTGAATATGCGCGTATGCTTGCGCAACGACTAAGTAACACCGGCTTTACCGATCCAAGAATCAATCGTCCACAATTTATACGCGTACAGTTTCACCCATTGCTACCAGGTATACTTTCAGCACACCTAATATCTCCCATAAAATAACACAACCCCCAAAAATCCAATGACACACAAAATGGTATCATAAAAGACACCTTGGGGAGATAGTAAATCGGAACAGCTACTGTATGATACCCCCAGTAGCCAATGTTATAAGGCTCAGTTTGGGTGAGCTATTGGTTAACCTTTCGCAAGTGGTCAAACGGACTAATACCCCACTAGTACCTTAACACCAAATCATGCAGCATAGCTGATTAATTCTCTGCTCTCTCGAAGCGGGAGTAGGCTACATCTATGTAGTCCTACCTTACCTACCAGCTCAGTCACGGGGGGCTATTACTTGTGCATGTCCCCAACCTCCAATTATATTGCTCGCCTTTTTTTTTTAGAGTTATTTTTACGAGGCAGTAGTACTACAGGTTACTTAGTAATTACGTCACTGATTTGTCAAGTTTGTAGAAGAGTTGTAGACTATACCCTCCATGGGGGACGACCCGCCGCGATTTTTAATTTTCAGGCACGGGCGTCGTAGCTGCGCTGCAACCTATCAAAAAACTCGGGAAGGAGGGGAGATCATTGATATTTGTACTGTGGTTTTTGGTTCCATTGCTCTTGTTTCAGCGCATGCCCGCGGGTCGTCACTCTGACAGCACTTCAGACAGCAGGCGCGTTCGGCTTTACTCACGATCACCGCGCGGTTCGTACGGTGCAGGCAGCCCAAGCGCTGCAGTTTGTAGCCGCGAGTTGGTGAATTGTGGGAACGGGTGAACACTATGCTGTAGCTCAGTGGATACACGCGGCCATGTGAGTTCAGTTTGCACATTGGACCTTTTCTCTTGTTTTGCGCCTTCTTCCGTATCGTGCGTTTTTAGGAGGGAAAGCGTATTATTTCCCGGACGAATTTTGATTTATTTTGGTTTTTCGGGTCTTACTAAGGCTCCAGCACTTTTGTGTGACCACGGACTCTAGAATTTGGACAAGAGTTAATGTGAGAAAAGAACAACAACGACAACAACAACAAGTCGTATTTATAAAGAACGGATGTATTGAAATGTTATATCGTATTGCATGCCGTACCACAATATGTTGCCAGATACGTCGTCAGCAGCGTACCATTTCAAAAGCACACAAACAAAAACACAGGAAACGATAAGAAATAGAACGACCGTTGAAAAGTCTTTCGCATTTCATCTCATACTTCTTCGTGGAGTCTAGTTGTTCTCACATTAACTCGCATAGTCAAGTCTGTGGTCACACGACAGGCTCCAGTTACACTGGAGCTGACGAATACCCCAGGGAGAACACAAACAACCCAAGGTGGTACAGTACACATAATATATTATATGCATTTCCTTATCATTAGCGATGTCAGAAAATATTGGTATCTACATGATTGTACCTATCGACTAAAATATTATATCTTTCGTTCCATGTACAATAACAAAATATTAGGGTAGTCCTCGAGAAAATTCCCGAGGTAATTTTCCCGTGCTGTACGTCGGTCCCGGTACTCGGCGGAATACCGTCATACTTGGGCAAACCGTGTACCGGCCGAAGGCGGTACCGTCAAAAATCGAAAAACCGTCATCCGTTTAAAAAGTACCGTCATTTTGCAGCACCGCCATAAAAGTACCGTCAAATAAGCGAAGTGCCGTTTCCCGTTAGAAAAACCGTCATATTCAGAACCGTCAAAGATTGTAGGGTGATGGGTTTCATTGAATGTTTTCATGTTTTAGGTTTTATTGTTTTATTGTTTACAGTAAGTAGTATTACGGGGGACCATAGTAAATAGGACCAAATGTTGTTAGTCAAAATAGGGAAATATATTGGTTTTTGTGTGTACCGTAGGTCCTATTTACTATGGTCCCCCGTAATAGTATTGT
The DNA here is from genome assembly GCA_012845835.1 of Undaria pinnatifida. Classification (NCBI taxonomy): domain Eukaryota; class Phaeophyceae; order Laminariales; family Alariaceae; genus Undaria; species Undaria pinnatifida. Next base: position 9,915,592 of record JABAKD010000023.1, on the reverse strand, counting down.
TTTATTGTCTTATTTTGGTGCTAAATGTCTAAATGTTGTTTCGCGTTAGGCTGGTGAGTTTGTCAGCTTGACGGTTCGACGATTAGTCTAGCCTCTATTCGTCCGTTCTATATAGGTACGCAGGAACATCAGCGGGGTGGTGCCGGCATGCTTGATCGCCGCCCGGCAGGTACTACTGTCAAGTATTTCGTCATTCGTAATTCTGTATTTCTCAGTGGCGGAACCGTCATATTTCAGTACCCTCAAAAAAGTACCGTCAAATTTGGCAGTACCGGGACCGGTACCGTCGTTTTGCAGTACCGATAAAAAAGTACCGTCAAATATCGAAAAACCGTCTACCGTCTAGAAAATACCATCACTTTTCGATACCGCCGAACAAGTATCGTCAAATTCGGCGATACCGTGTACCGCCGAAAGTGGTACCGTGAGAAATCGAAATACCGTCAACCGTTTGAAAAGTACCGTCATTTCGCAATACTGTCCGATCTGGTACCGTAAAAAAAAACGGTACCGAGGACTACCCTGCAAAATATGAAGCTTTTAACACGTTGTTTACTACACTTAAGACCTGGGTTGCATACTACATGTAACATCAAACCTGTCTAAAAAAAAAATACATCAACAGGCGGGTGATATAAAGGGGTGTCTTCTTGGCGCAACCGTCAGATTCGTCCCCTTCAAGGGTTTAAAGTTTCCGCGCACATGTTAAAATCCTCCCCCCCCCCCCCCCCCGCCCCGCCCCCCCCCCCGATCCCTCTTGTTTAAACGCACCGCCTAAAATCAAAATCTGCCAGAGTAGTAAACACTACCAGTCAGCTGATATCATCTCATTATACATCTAGCCATCCATGCCGTAGCTCCAACTCATCTCCCCCCCCCCCCGCCTTTGTTCCCCGCCCAGTTCGTTCAAACGCACCACTTACCATCGAAATCGGCCAGAGTAATAAACACTAATAAGCAATTGATATCACGTTATGGTCTTTCTAGCCAGTTTTCATTCATCCCCCGTCCCCCCCGCCAACGCCCCCTCCTTCCCCACACCCCGCACGATCGCCTCGACCCAGCACCGCGCGTATAGTAGGTCCATACACATATGATTAATACGCGCGATCGGAGGATCACACACAATGTTGCGAACATCAGTGTCGACCAAATCCTTGATATCAAAATTATATGTTGACCTAAAGCTCTTGAACCCCCCCCCCCCCCCCCCCCTCCGCCCCCCCCCCTTTTTTTTTTTCCCCCTCGCTTCTTCTTGCTTAAACGCCCCACTTACTATAGAAATCCGCCAGAGTAATAAACACTTCCACGCCCTGGATATCGCCTCGTTATCGTTTTAGAGCCGTCCATGCCGCTGCAGCAATTCCCACCCACCTCCGTCCACAACGCCCCCTTCTTCTCCCATCACCGGCACTATCGCCTAGACCTAGCACCACGCGTATAGCAAACCCCTACATCTATGCGACCTAAAGCCCTCCCCCCCGACCCCCGCCCCCCCCCCGCCACATTCCTCCCCCTCCCCCACAATTTTTTTTTATAGTTTCCACGCACAAATTGACCTGCCCCACCCGGCGCCTCCCCCCCCCTCCACCCCTCACGCCCCTCTTTCAATCAAAATCAGGCCCCCACGTCCTTTCCAACTCCGCCCTCCCCTCACCGGGTATTCGACTTACAGTATTCACTTGATAAAATGATGCATTTTCCTCCCACTGCTGTAATATTTTGTCCCCCTCAGAAACGGGTTTTATAGTTTCCGCGCACAGACTGCCTAACATCACCTTGTTGACCCTGATAGCTACAATGTACGTAGTTGTAAGGGGAGTCGCCGACCTATATCCTTAATGAGGACACACAACTCGTAATGCGCGCGATCGGAGTATCACACACAGCTTGCAAAGATGAGTTTCGACACAATCTTCGATCTCACAGCTGGAGTGTATTTTTAATGATATAGCACATAAAAGTAAACAAAATTAAAGATGTCGGCCGTGCGTTTGACGAATTTTGGATCAATACCTCTATTTGAAAGCTGCGTTGTTGGTACTTGTAATATACTGTGCATATGGGTGAGTTTTTCCTAACATTTGCATTAATTTTATGAAAAAGAACATTAAGGGCGTCATTCGTGAGTTTGACGAATTTCGGGTTAATTACTCATCTTTGCAGGCGGCGTCTGGTGGTACATGCAATATACTACATATCACCTCATTATCTTTCGAGAGCCATCCATGCCGCTGTGTTCCCCCCCCCCCCCCCCCCGCCTCGAACGCCCCCTTCTTCCCCATCACCCGCACCATCGCCTAGACCTAGCACCACACGTATAACAAACCCCTCACCTAAATGTTATAAGGCTTAGTTCGGGTAAGCTATTGGTTAACCTTTTGCAAGTGGTCAAACGGACTAATACCCCACTAAAGTCCTTAACAAATGGCGTCGTCGGCAGGACCATGGGTCTTTGGGTCGTGGGTTCGATCCCCACCATCCACAATAATAAACTTTTTAGATTTTCCCCATGTCGAACTTGAAAGCACTCTCCCTGGTATCCCCAGGAAATGAAACGGCTTGGATATTGAAAGGTCCGCCGTTATATCCGGCCGACCTGCTATCCCGCTGTTTCAGGGGGGGAGAGTGTTATAAGGCTTAGTTTGGGTAAGCTATTGGTTAACCTTTCGCAAGTGGTCAAACGGACTAATACCCCACTAATTCCTTAACAAATGGCGTCGTCGGCAGGACGGAAAAAAAAAAGGAAAGAACCGCCCCAAAACTAGATGAAGACTCTCAGGACACTACGAACGACCCAAAGACAAAGACGCAAAACTCATACCTCAAAAAAATGAAGAACTATCGAGAAGCGGTGGTGGCTTGGAAGTCAACTGGCCACGGCCGCGCCTCGAGATTCGTCTACGTTACGTTGGATTCCCCGAGGAAACGCACTCGCGATGTGAACTTGCAAGCACCAAGAGCCTCGTACGGCTCCCGTTGAAGTCGTGTAGCGCGCCGGGGGAAGAGGGAGTTTAATCGGTCCCGGGTCGTCCAGAAAGCGGACCAGGTATACCTTGTCCTCGGTAGTGCTCGCGCTGATTTTTCCTAGCCACCATAAACCATCGTCTCCCTTGTACCAAAAGTGGGCTCCCTTAGGAAGTACGGTGTCGTGGTAGCGACGGAGCCAATCGGTGCGGGAAACACAGGCGTAGCCCGGCGCTAGAAAACGTTCCCCGTTGTTGCGGGAGAGCTCACGCTGTGCCGCCCCGATCCGCATTCGGCGGTAAAGGCGGTTGGTTTGGCGGTGCTGGTCCGGGATTCCGGCCCAATAACTAAGATGTGGGAGCGGGAGAGGTGAGATCCATTTCCCGCTCCCAGGACGGTTCGGAGAGTCCCGCCCAATGCGTCTTGTATAGCACCGCGATGACGCCACCTCGCCCCCGTACCGACTGATGACCAGTGATCTGCTTCACCTCCAGCCGTTGGAGGGGAGTGGAAACGTCGTCTTGAGTGACGTGGTACGGCGGGGACTTCTTGGAAAATTTGTTGAGCACATACTGTGTCAGCCCCGCCGGTAGGTATTTGGGCATGTCCCCGCTGTCGTGGGGGTTGGCACAGGGTATGCAGCGCTCGATAGCCACACGCCGACGAGCGTCCGAACCAGGCAGGTCGAAAGGGAGATCCAAACAAAGGAGGTTGCTCCCGAGGGGGGGGGAGAGTGTTATAAGGCTTAGTTTGGGTAAGCTATTGGTTAACCTTTCGCAAGTGGTCAAACGGACTAATACCCCACTAATTCCTTAACAAATGGCGTCGTCGACAGACCATGGGTGTTTTGGGTCGTGGGTTCGATCCCCACCATCCACAACAAAACTCTTTTCAGATTTTCCCCATGTCGAACTTGAAAGACACTCTCCCTGGTATCCCCAGGAAATGAAACGGCTTGGATATTGAAAGGTCCGCCCGTATATCCGGCCGACCTGCTATCCCGCCGTTTCAGGGGGGAGAGTGTTATAAGGCTTAGTTTAGGGGGGTAATAAAGCCCTTCCTCCCCCCCCCCCACCCCCCCCCCCCCCCCCCCCCGCCCCCCCCCGCCCCCACACCCCCCACATCCCCCCCAACCCATCCCAACCCCACCCCCTCGAACACTCCACCCTCTCTTTACTCACTGATTGTACGACTTACCCCAGGATATACATGATAAACTGATGTATTATTTCCGAAACCGACACATTTATCCCCTCAAAATATTGTATAGATTCCAGGCGCATATTAAGCTGCCCCCCCCCCCCCCCCCCTTCCCCCCCGCCCCAACCCCCCCCCCCCCCCCCGATAATATACTGGTGCCAAAACCGTCAGGTTTATCCCCTCGAAAGGATTTATAGCTTACATGCACAAATTGCCCCCTTTCCCCCCCCCCTCCCCCCTCCAAACCCGCTCGCTTTTGATCAAAACCAGGCCCCCACGTCCTTCAAACTCCGCCCCACCCCCCTCATCGGTTATTCGACTTACGAGATTAACTTGATAAAAGGATACATTTCCCTTCACAGCTGTCAGATTTTGTCCCCCTCAGAAACGGGTTTTATAGTTTCCGCGCACAGACTGACTAGCATCACCCTGTTGACCCTGATAGCTACACTGTAGTTGTAAGGGGAGTCGCCGACCTGTATCCTTAATGAGGACACACAACTCGTAATACGCGCGATCGGAGTATCACAAACAGCTTGCAAAGATAAGTTTCGACAAAATCTTTGATCTCACAGCTGGAGTGTATATGGGTGAATTTTTATTGGGAGGTGTCCTATTTAAAAATATATACTCAGTATTAAAAAAAATAAAAATACACTCCAGCTGTGAGATCGAAGATTGTGTCGAAACTCATCTTTGCAAGCTGTGTGTGATACTCCGATCGCGCGTATTACGGGTTGTGTGTCCTCATTGAGGATATAGGTCGGCGACTCCCCTTTGTGCAGGAGTCGTGGCAACTACAGTGTAGCTATCAGGGTCAACAGGGTGATGTTCGTCAGTCTGTGCGCGGAAACTATGAAACCCGTTTCCGAGGGGGACGAAATCTGACAGCTGTGGAAAGAAATGCATCCGTTGATCAAGTGAATCCTGTTAGTCGAATAACCGGTGAGGGATATGTTTTGTTTTTCTGCACTTTAATTGTTAGAGTTGGTATTTTTGCTGTAGGTGCGAGGCCGCTCAAAAAAACATATTTCGACACCTACGTACCATATGCTTTTTTCGCCCTTCCAGAGGGGGGAGGGGGGTACGAAGATCCCATCCCCCCCCCATTACGCCACAAACTTTGCTATTCAAAGAACCCCCATTCTAAATCCTTGATAGTAAAGGGGCAGCGACCTTGCAGCGACAGGTACTAGACTTTATAGCAGACACGCAGCCCTCTGGTCGCGCAGCGGCAGCCTGCGTGCCAGCTAGGCACAGCGCAGCAGGAGCAAATTCGTATTTTTGTTCCACGGCTGATCAATTGCTATTGCTTATATCGCAAGTTGCATGTCGACCAACGTTAGGTCGTGCCGCGGCGGCGGCTGGGAGCGGGCGCACAATGCTGGATTTTTTCAAACCGAAGAGCGCCACGGACGGCGCAAAGTAGTCGCCGGTGTTGATGGACAGTAGTAGCGGCGGGGGCGCAAGCGGTGACGCTGACGAGGTGGCGACGGGAGTTGTGAACAGGGGTGTTATAAGGCTTAGTTTGGGTAAGCTATGAATTAGTGGGGTATTAGTCGGTTTGACTACTTGCAAAAGGTTAACCAATAGCTTACCCAAACTAAGCCTTATAACACTCTCCCTTCCTGAAACGGCGGGATAGCAGGTCGGCCGGATATACGGGCGGACCTGTCAATTATCCAAGCCGTTCCATTTCCTGCGAATCCAGGGAGAGTACTTTTCAAATTCGACATGGGTAAAATATGAAAAGTTTATTATTGTGGATGGTGGGGATCGAACCCACGACCCAGAAAACACATGTTCTGTCGACGACGCCATTTGTTATGGAATTAGTGGGGTATTAGTCCGTTTGAGTACTTGCGAAAGGTTAACCAATAGCTTACCTGAACTAAGCCTTATAACAACTCGTAAGAAGCCGCCCTCATTGCACCCGAAAAAGAGTCCTACACCGACGGTGCCAACCCGTCGGTAGCCTCGTTGGGCATTTGGGTCTGCAATGTCCCCGTCTGGGAACACCAGTCCTCGGCTCTTTGGGTCTGTAGTGTTCCCCTCAGGAACAACAGGCCTCGGGAGCACGACGCGAGTCAGAACCCACGGTTTCTCGCGCCGTGGCCTCTTCGCTCTTTGGCGTATAATCGCAAGAAAACTGCTCTAACTGCACCCGAAAGGGCAGGGGCTCTGAGCTGCTTTTGCTTGACGAGAGGCGCGATTCTTCCGTGATATTACGGAAATAGCGTCCAGGTGATCAGGCTGGAGGCCGTGGAGTCACCACTGGCCCGTCGCGCAGTGTCGGATCTTCTTCCTGTGCCACTGGGGCAGACGTAGCCTGAAACACGTGGGTTAGCGTGTTCAAAGACGAACCAGGGTTCGTAGACCCTGTGGGCGTCTTCTGGAGCGGGGCTCGGGCAAAGCAATACTATTTTTATCCGAGGAGGATCTCTTCCGTTACGTCTCTTGGAGAAGGGAGACGAGGTAGCTAATCTTGTCGACTCCTCCTTGATGGAAAAAAAAACAGAGCGCCGGCTGTTATCGCGAGCAATCACCAGATCAAGCCTCGCAAAAGATCTCGGTGTTTTAGTGTTGGCCTTCCCACACCTCAAATCGACCGCCACCTCGTGGTCAGAAAAAGTGTTTCGAGGGTGGACCGTCCCACACCTCAAACCGACCGCCACCGCCTGGTCAGGGAGAGGGGGGGATGAACACATACGCGTAAAAAGGCGACGCGCCGTCGCCGCAGCTATAATGATGCGCGGCGCGTGCCTGGGGGGGGAGCGCGCAAAGCGCAGGCTTCCGTGCCATGGTTGATGGGGGCGGCGTTAGGAGCGCGTACCCCTATTGCTGAGTTTATGCCGCGGCTGAGGGAAACGGCGCCGGAAGCGCGGTTCCCGTTGCCGAACTCAGACCATGACCGAGGGGAACGTCGCTGACAGCGCGCGTTCTTGCCGTCAAACTTGAAAAATGCTCTTCCTGGTATCCCCAGGAAATGAAACGGCTTGGATATTGAAAGGTCCGCCCGTATATCCGGCCGACCTGCAATCCCGCCGTTTCAGGGGGGGAGAGTGTTATAAGGTTCAGTTTGGGTAAGCTATTGGTTAACCTTTTGCATGTAGTCAAACGGGCTAATACCCCACTAATACCTTTACAAATGGCGTCGTCGACAGACCATGGGTTTTTAGGGTCGTTGGTTCAACTCCCACATCCACCACAACAATCAATTTCAGACTTTCCACATGTCGACTATAAAAAATACCCTCCCCCGTATACCCAGGAAAAGAAACGGCTTGGATAATTGACAGGTCCGCCCGTATATCCGGCCGACCTGGTATCCCGCCGTTTCAGGGACGGAGAGTTTAGTTTGGGTAAGCTATTGGTTAACTTGGCAGGTGGTGAAACGGTCTACTACCCCACCAAGTCCTTAACAAATGGCGTCATCAACGGACCGTATGTTTTTTGGGTCGTGGGTTCGATCCCCTGCATCCACAATAATAAACTTTTCAGATTTTCCCCATGTCGAACTTGAAAAATACTCTCCCCTGTATACCCAGGAGATGAAACGGCTTGGATAATTGACAGGTTCGCCCGTGTATACGACCGCCTTGCTATCCCGCCGTTTCAGGGGGGGAGAGTGTTATAAGGCTTAGTTTGGGTAAGCTATTGGTTAACCTTTTGCAAGTGGTCAAACGGACTAATACCCCACTAATTCCTTAACAGGTGAGGGTGGTGCGGGCGCGGGCAGTGACGCCGACGATGTTGTGACGGGAGTTGTGAGCAAGGGTGCGGGTGGTGCGGGCGCTGGCTGTTTCGCTGACGTGGTTGCGACGGGGGTTGTGAACGCCCTTCCGTCATTTCTCTTCCCCCTGACCTTTTGGACAATTTTAGACTGATGATACATGATATATGATGTCTCCAAGCAGAACTAAACTATTTTGTCGTCAAATTTGTTTTTTTCGCGCTTGTTCGGCCCACTACTGTATCGACGGTGGTCGCAGAAGTTGGCAGAAGCAAGCCGACGCGTTCGTCAGTCCTGAGACGATGTGGGGGCCGGTTGGAGGGGGTTTTGTGCCCAAGCGCGGCGCTTGCCCACCATTGATTGTTTCTGACTACATTGACCACCTTGCATTGACGCAAGGGTTTACATGCCTAAACAACCTAAAGTACTGTTTGACATCTCTTGCTCTTACAATGTTGGCTCGCTTGCCAAGCCTCTTTGTTAACGCAAGAGTGTGGAGTAAACCAACCATAGCGGCACAGCCAGAAACGAACCACCAAGCAAGCAGACAAAGTAAAAAAATATGTGTAATTATATTTTTTTCGGGCCTCGGGGTGAGGGGGGGGAAGGGGGGTAGGTGTGCGGGATAACTATGCTTGTGCGCCCTCGGTTGGTGGGGAATTTGCAGCCAGATCTTACATCATATTATAAATACTTAAATACACCCCAGCTGAGAGATCGAATATTTTGTCGAAACTCATCTTTGCGAGCTGTGTGTGATACTCCAATCGCGCGTATTGCGGGTTGTGTCCTCATTTAGAGTATAGGTCGGCGACTCCCCTTGCAACTACAGTGTAGCTATCAGGGTCAACAGGGTGATGTTAGGCAGTCTGTGCGCGAAAACTTTGAAACCCGTTTCAGAGGGGGACAAAATCTGACAGCTGTGGAAGGAAATGCATCAGTTTATTAAGTGAATCTTGTAAGTCGAATATCCGGTTAGGAGAGCCTATCTGGTATATTTTATACTTCGAAGTACATATTCATCACTACTGTAGTTTCCACCTTACTGCTGTATCATATGTATGGTATGTGGTACATTTTCTTTTTGCCCCGCGCTTTTATGTGGGGAGGAGTACGAAAACAGAGTATTACTATTATCTAAAATGTAATAATACACCATTCGAGGGTAAAAGTCGGCTACTCCCCTCCCCCCCCCGAAAATAAAAAAAAAATCTGTGGGACTCGAACTCACGGTTCCAAATGAATACATACGCTGTCACTCAAACATTAAAAGAAAAAAGAAATCCAAACGTCAGCTGTTTAGTGAGTATGACCAATTTCGGGTCAATACTCGTATTTTGAAGTCGCTTGTTGGTACCTGTAATGCTGTGTGCGTGAACTTTTTCCTAATTATAGGGGTTCTATTCTTTCGAAATTCGTGTTTAATACAAAATAATATTTTATTATAAAAATTGAAATACACTCCAGCTGTGAGATCTAAGATTTTGTCGAAACTCATATTTGCAAACTGTGGGTGATACTCCGATCGCGTGTATTACGGGTTGTGTGTCCTCATTAAGGATTTAGGTCGGCGACTCCCCTTGCAACTGCAGTGTAGCTATCAGGGTCAACAGGGTGATGTCAGGCAGTGTTTTCGCGGAAACTATAAAACCCGTTTCTGAGGGGGACAAAGTCTGACAGCTGTGGAGGGAAATGCATCAGTTTATCAAGTGAATCCTGTAAGTCGAACATCCGGTGAAGGGAGGGCGGCGTTTTGAAGGACGTGGGGGCCTGATTTTTATCAAAAGGGCGGCGGGAGGGGGCGAGGGTTGGAATCAAGACATGCGATGAGTCAAGATCGGACAGAAACCGCCCACAAAATCAGGCGCAAAAACGGGACCAACCAAGACACGGGATGAGACAAGATCGGCCAGAAGCCGACCACAAATCAGGGCAAAACCTGGACCAAACCAAGACTGATGTAGAGCATACCCCATCGGAATCAACCTAGAACTAAGCACTCCGTAGAAAGCATGTTTCTCCATAGCGGGGTGGCTGACATTCTAATTACACACGATCATCATTCAACAGAAATGAATCAATTCCCAATCCCAAATACCCTAAATCGCTCGTACATACGTGAACCATGAATCATGTCTCCGTACATTACAAAAACTACACGGCTCATCGGGTAGGCTGTAAGTACTAGGTCTTTTGCACCCCCTATTCCATTCCCGGGTCTGAGCCACTCGCGCGAGTGACTCTGCACCTCACAGAAAAAAACACGTTAGGCGATTCAAGGCCTCACAAGGCACGTCGAGATACCTCGCGCGAGTGAACCAGAGCCACTGCCATAAACGACTCCAGACAGGAACCCGCTACCGTACCTTTGGTCATAAGCACATTTTCATTTCTTTTCTCAAAATCAGGTTTTCGGACAACAAATGCATAGAGCTCCTCCTGTGAAGAACCGGACAAAATGATGGGCGCACCTCTATCGTGGCATGTTGTCACCAGTGCATTGTTTGGAGCAACTATACCCTGGCACCCGGTTTGGAGCAAGTTTCTTTTATCGTACAACGGCGATATCCATTTGCTGTTGCGTCGTCATTATGTCCATCTATTCTGCACAATATCGAATGCCCCAGAGCAACATGGTTTATGGAAATATTTTTTTGAAGCAATTGACGCGTCCTACGATCGAGGCTTATCGTTTTTTTTTTAGGTTTCTCACCTTCGAAGCTTCAAGCTTATCCCAATATCCGAGTTGGAGCAAAACTAAACCTAAAACCAATATCCGAGTTGGGGCAAAACTAAAACTGCTTCCGGATGAAAAATGCCATGGCCTGGCGCGTGCTACGATAGAGGTGCCCCACTTTGTTTCTGAAGTTCCCCATTTTGGGATCTTAAGACCTTTGCCAAAACCTAATTTGGGGGAAACATCAAAGCTTCTACGGATTTGAAAAATGCCACGGCCTAGGTACACAACAAGATACATGCAAAAAAAGTGTCCTATTTCCGACGATTTTGGTTTGAGGAGGCCCGTCATTCAGAATCCATTTCACACGGAAAGTGCTACCTCTATCGTAGCACGGGTCGCCAAGGAACACGACGATAATCACGTCAAATAAATACCCTATTTCCGACGGTTTCGGATTAAAGAGCCACGTCATTCATGAACCATGTAAGACTAAATATGCTACCTTTGTCGAAGCACGCGTCGATTCCGCACATTATAGAGAATCCAAAACGAAACGTTTGCGATAGTATTGTCTTGGAAATGAATATATTTGGACCTATGCGCCAGGGGGACTTCGCCGCGGCAGGCTGCTACCCACAATATGGCTCCTCACATGCCCGTCATGTTCGACGGTGCATGGCATCTGATACTAGCATAGGGTGTTAGTCTATGGGCGAATCGACGGTGTACATGCGACAGCACTGCCAACATTCAAAATAAATCGCCACGACAAGAAGCGAGCACGGCCTGGCATTCCCCCCGGCGAAATCGAGAGAACGATCAAGGTGAGGCACGTCCAGGAAACAGCGTGCCAAGGAGTGGAGCTTGGCTCGGTCTACGATACCATCGTCGCTGCGTGGAGGGGAGGTCGCGTGCCGCAACAATGGAAAGATGCAACGACTAAGGTGCTTGACAAGAAGAAATATCAGGCTGAGTGTTTGAATTATCGTGGCATCTACCTCTTGGCTCACACTGGCGAAGTACTCCTCAAAATCATCGCTGGTCGTCTGAGTGACTACTGCGAACGCGAGAACAATATGCTGAAGAAACAGTGTGGGTTCAGACCCCAACGCTCGACGGGTTACATGATGTTCGTAGTACGACGACTGCAGGAACTGGCGCGGAAGAAGGACACCCCCTTGTACGTGTGCTTTGTCGACCTCACCAAAGCATATGACTCCGTCGACTAAACACTTTTGTGGGATATCCTCGCTCGTTTTGCCGTGCCACCGAGAATGTTCACCGTCATCCGCCAATTCCACGACGGCATGCAAGCATGCGTGCGGTTGGATTATGGAGAGTGCTCGTATAACTTCGACGTGGGGCAAGGTCTCAGGGAAGGATGCGTGCTCGCGCCACTGCTGTTCAACATGTGCTTTTCACGGCGGTACTGCGTGTGGCCGAGAAACGCTTCCTCGCTGATGCAGCCATCACGGACAACATGGCGCCGCTCCACGAAAGGAAAAGGAGAGAAAAAGGGTACTTCACGCACAGGCAAAGCCGACTGGCGGAGAGGGAAGGCAGGGGATGAAGTGCAGAGATTGCGGGGTATGCTGCCCGATGCGGGCATCGTATCGCGATCATCAGGAGCTGGACAGGATGATGACGGTGATCGTGACTGCGTGCTCGTCGTTCGGGATTACGGTCTCCGAGGCAAAAACAGATGTGGTGCATGCCTGGTAACCAAAGGCGGGGGGAAGGTGTTCTTCACAATAAATGCAGCCGGCCAGGTATACAAACAAACAATCCAGTTTGTGTACGTGGGCGGGGCTATCACCGCAGACAAAGACCTTAGCATTGAAAAACGCGGCGTCTTCAGAAGGCCTGGGTGTGCTTCCAGCGGTACAAGATGGAAACCTATGATGGCTTGAGTGTGCGCTTACGGTTGAAGGTGCGGTTGCTGAAAGCTGTGGTGGTCGAGACACTACTTTACGCTTGCACGACGTGGAGCCCGAACAAGCCTGACTATCACAGGCTAAGACGGGTTCATCACTCCATGCTCCTCCGATGCTCCGGATGGCGGAAACGGAAGCGTGACGACCACACCCTATCGTGCGCCGACGAGCTTGCCAAGAAAGCTTTCGAGATGATAGAGGCCATAGTGCGCAAACGGAGGATACTGTTTGCGAGATTCGCAGCACGTATGGGGGGGGAGCGTCAGCCACAGAGAGTGATGTTTGGGGAGCTTGTTGGGGGCAAGGGCTACTTATAGGGGCAAGAGAAGGACTAGATGGCTCATTTGAAAGAGGATATGTCGGTCTTTGGAATGAAATTCCGAGGGTGGCGAAAGGATACACATGAGGCCGGTAGATGGTTTCAACAAGTAGAGAGGGGAGCCGAGGTGTTCATGCGGACATGGCATGTAAAGAAGAGACGCAAAGCTGCAGACGACGCGCAAAGGCTGCAGCAGCGCCATCCACCGTCGGCATCTCTAAACGGCCGGGGAAGGGGGAGGGGGGAGGGGGGAGGGGGGAGGGGGGAGGGGGGAGGGGGGAGGGGGGAGGGGGGAAGGAGGAAAGGAGGAAGGGGGAGGGGGAAGGGGGGAGAGGGGAAGGGGAAGGGGGGAAGGGGGAAGGGGGAAGGGGGGAGGGGGGAGGAGCGAGAGGGGGAGGGGGGAGGAGGGGAGGAGGGGAGGCGAAAGGGGAGGAGGGGGGAGAGGCGGAGGGGAGAGGGGGGAGGGGGGAAGGGGGAGGGGGATGTGAGGGGGGGAAAGAAGGGGAAGGGGGGGGGAGGGGGGGGGAGGGGGGGGGGGGGGGGGGGGAGAAGGGGGGTGGGGAGGAGGGGGGGGGGGTGAGGGGGCGTCATGCCGAAGAGCCTGAATTCTGGGTATGGCCATCATCGTCTTGAATTTTTGGGCCTTCCAATGGCCGTCACAAGATATAGTAAGACCGCCCTGACCTCTTCGCCATGTTGCGTTCTCTTCCCAGTACCATTGACGATGCACTTTATACCCTCTATAAGCCCACTTCTGTCTTTAGTCAGTTCCTAGGGTCTGATAGTATGACATATTTTCTTCTTTTTTACTTTGCCTGCTTCCGCTTCTTGTCTTGTGTTTTCTTTCTTTTCTTGTCTCTTCTTCTTTCCTCTCCGTTTTTGTTTTTTTGCTTCCTTGTCCTTTCTTTCCATTTTCTATCTTATTTTCTCTCCTTTGTTTTTTTTTTTCCAATTGACATACGTCTGTCCCTCGTATGCGTAGTGATAGACACTGCGTGTAGTATGCACGTGGTAGTCTTTCTTGAGTGGCGAGCGATATAGTCGGTGTTTCCAGGCGCGAGCAGTAAGACGTATGCACCAGTATAGACCTGGCACATCGTAGGCTAACTCCCGATTTCACTTATTATATAAGTTTCTGGTTGAGGCATGAATTGCGTCAGCTGTGATATATGCGTGTACCGCCTTTGGTTTGTTTAATTTTTCTTTCCCCTGGGGCATTCCTTAGCTCCAGAGTGACTGGAGCCTGTCCTGTGACCACGAATTTGGTTATTCGAGTTAATGTGAGAACAACGACAACAACAACAGCAACAACAACAGCACAACAACAACAACACCGCCACCACCACCACCACCACAACCACCACCACCAACAACAACAACGACAACAACAACAGCAACAACAACGACAACAACAACAACAACAACAGCAGCAGCAGCAACAACAATATCAACAACAATAACAATAACAATAACAACAAAAACAACAACCACAACAACAACAACAGCAACAATAACAACAACAGCAACAACAACAACAACAACAACAACAGCAACAACAACAACAACAAAAACTACAACAACAACAACCTCCAAGACGGCTGAAAACCTGATCTTAAACAGGCCTCTCGATCGTCTCGACGATAGGGCCTACATATCGATAGGTGTAGTTATCACAATAGCAAGCAGCAGCGGCTGTCCAACGACTACCGCAAGCCGTGGAAGTAGTGTACACATCAATATAATACCAGCAGCAGCAACGCTGTACAACTTTTATGTGCGCGTTTAGTCAACAGCAACAAACTCCATGCTGCAGCGGCGGCAGCACCACCAGTACGACAAGTATTCTGGAAAATAGGCATTTAAAATAATACAATACAAGAGCTCCGCATGTATGTCGGCATTTACCGGCACCCGTTCTTCCGGTAGGGCAGGGCAGCACTTCGAATTGTTCGATTCAATACTTGGTAGGGGAAAAAAAGCAGCCACACAACCATTATCATAGTCTGCGCGGGACAGTATGTAAGGTAATGCCAAGAGTTCGATATATATTAACAATGATTTCAATATATTACTTTTAATTGCTACCGTTTTTTGAGTGAATCCGATTCCGAGCTTCATTCATCAGATTTCGATCGGATAAATCGAGCACACGCCGACTGACCCTTTAGTATGGCGACGTTTAGTGCGTTTCTTATGATATGTTTACTCAATCAAGCATCCGGGGCTGCTAAGGTCACCGCCCATGTCCGCTTCGTGTTCCTTTCGTAGCTATTCAGAGACGCGCACTGAGCCAGCTTCTGAAAAGTACAATGCATGATATAATAGTGCAGTCATCTATATCCGAGCCTCCCAAATCGTTTGTCTGTGTGTTGTCTAATCGTGGAGAGACGTGATGACGTTGTTTCAAGCGCGAAACACGGGTGGTATCGCCGCCTTCGCCATTCAGCCGCTCGACCACTATTGCAATGCTGCTTGTTGCTAGCTGTGTAGATCGCTCACGTTTTGTACATACAGTGCGCGAATACAGCGCTTACAGTTTTGACAGTTGTGAGTTGCAGACGCGATTTTTCATAGACGAAAAAAAAAAAAAAAAATGTAACTCTCGTCGGATAGCTCATTGGCCAGGTTTCATGCACAAAGTAGGCGTCACCCGGGAACGATAGGGTCACATGCCGGGATCGGAATTCGTCTACACATCTACAACTCAGAAAACCCGGGGACGAACACGGACATCGTTCAGATTGATACCTCTCCGCACGGTGTGGAAATCTCAACCCCACCGGCCGATTTTCTGATTGACCATGGTTCGCATGTTGAGCCAGCTCCACCTCGGGAATATATAGGGTCCTATACCCGGTCCAGAGGTCAACGCACAAGTCTAAACCTCCCATTAACCGAGGGAGCAAAACGAGGTTTCTCGGGTCAATAACACCCTGTAAATCGAGAAAATCCCATTCCCGTTGTCTAATCGCTGATTGGTTCTCCACAGCGCCGTCCTAGGCGGATAGAGGCCGATCAATGTGGGGCATTTCTGTCGCACACGGAGATGATGGGTTCCATCCACGATTCATGAATCCCCCGAATCTCGACAGCTCCAAAAATGCGGCAACAAACACGATGACCTACCGTGTCGACACCACTCCGCACAGCGTGGAACCCGAACCATATTCGCTTACCGCTGATTGGCTGGGGTTCGGACATAAAGGCAGCGCCAGCATGGGAGGATATAGAGTACTGTGCCCATTTCAGATATCCTGACAAACCGGGAACGATAAGCGATTTCTGCCGCGGGTCGACACAGCCCAACGTCATGGTGCGACAATCATCTATTTCCGTTGGCTTGTCATTGATTGGCTGTGCAGCTGGAAGAGTCAGAGACACCCGGGGAGGAGATATACCATCAAACGGGCGGGGGGCTCCCCGAAGCACCCGATGAGGACAGGGTTCTACCTCCGTTCCAGAAATCCTTCCATACCCCATCAACTCCAACAAACCGGGGACGAAAGCCAACTTCCCCGGATCGACACCACACCGCATGGTGTGGAAGCCTTAGCTAGCTGAGGTTCGTACACAACGCCAGCACAACAAGCAGGGTCCAACGCCGGTTCAGAAATCCTTCAAGGTATTTACAATTAGAAAAAATATTGGGGACCTCGCGCTACTGCTAAATTTTATTCATATACCCCAACCCCGCAGTACGCGGACATTTCATTTGACCCACCACCCCGCACAGTGTAACCCAACGTTCTATTGATTGGCTCGGCCGGGGTTCGTGGAAAGAGGAAACACCACACTCACTAAGAAGTTTAACAAATTTAATGACTATCATCTCATACTGGCCTGTGATTAGAGGAGTTGTACATGGACCAAATTGCGTAATACAGCGGTCAGTCCGAATCGAGTCCATCGGTGCAACTTGCTTGGGTATCGTATTATTACAGCAGCAGTAATACACTTTACTTCTTTGCTTTTTCCCATCCCATTTTTTGTGATGCTCGTATTACTCCCGCCCTCCCAGTATCATACCTCAGATCCGGGGTCTTATAGCAGACTCCCCCCGCGCATCCCCACTACGGTACCTATCCACATTTTTTGTCGCGAGAATAATTCATTGTTTTCTTCCCTCGTCGATTCGCGTCAGTTTGTACCCACTCGCGCTGCTAGGCTATTTCAGAAGTTGGTTTTTCATGTTTCCCTTGTTATTTCTGCATATAAATATAGCCAGACAAAGCTCACAACGGTGGTTATTTAAGTCAAAGGCTAACGTAGAATGAATAGTAGTAGTATTCTAGTGTTAACCCCACTGAACCACCGGGGCCACCGGCTCTATATCACTCACTTCCCCGGTGGCGTATCAGGTTATCCTCGAGCCTGGTATAGGTCAGCTTCGTGGGTTCGAATACCCCCGTGTACGTACTCGTATAATTTACCGTGGTATTGTATCTTGTGCACGTATCGACTTGCGGGAAGCGCGAGAGCGTGGGCTAGCAAACCTTGATGAAAAAACGACGATCAGTGGGTACTGAACCCTATTCGCCAAAACCTTGAAGGCAGTAACGGGGAGGGGGAACGGAAGGATGACACCTGTTACCACGGCATGTATGTCCAGAATCTGGAAAGCAGAAGTCAAGTGTGCAATATATATATCGAGAAGAGATGATCAATCAGCATTCAGCAGCACGTCAAGTACGAAGCAGCACAAACAGTTTTGTCAGTTACGTACCAACACGACCGCTAAACGGAGTCAGGACCACAGCAACAACACAGGGCGCCATCCACACACCACCAATATGTTTTTCAAAGAGTCTTCACGGAGAAAAAAAAACTAAACAATGCGATACCGGGACGAATGCATGCCACTACTACTGGTTTCTTCCGTGGATACTGTCTACATACTGCCACCTTTGCATGGCGCAGCTTAATAACGAGTGATTTGTAAAATACAACCCTCGAGGCCCCGGGGACGCAGGCACTCGCAATGCTGCTGTGTGGCATTTTTTGGCGCAGTAATACTAATCACTACTACCTCCTCCTCGTTTAGTCATGCGTGCGATTACCACGTCTA
The DNA here is from genome assembly GCA_012845835.1 of Undaria pinnatifida. NCBI lineage: Eukaryota > Phaeophyceae > Laminariales > Alariaceae > Undaria > Undaria pinnatifida. The sequence goes on along the minus strand of JABAKD010000023.1, from coordinate 9,897,694 downwards.
TATCCGTACCAGGTATATAATGTATGCTCGTGTATCTAATCAAAATTTAATAAACAAATGCACTACTGTGATCCGTACCGCAGTTACGAAGGAGATTGTTTTTCAAGTAATATTAGAGTGTTTGCGAAAATATGTTTGTAAAAAATTGCTCGCCTTCCGCTAAAAAAAGTAAATTGCCTTCCCACCGAGTTTTTGGTGTGTTTGCGCTAGCGGTAAACAAAATCCTGCAGGCGACGCCTCCGAAACTTAGAAGGGAAACGGGGATGTGCGCGATTGTAATATACGTACGAGTACATACAGCAGCAGCAGTACGAGTACTCGTAGTATTGTGCGATATACGAGTACTCGCTGTACGTACTCCAGTCTCGAGCCCCTCGTTCCAGGTGCAGCATACCTGGTACACGGTATAATACATGCAAGCACCCAACAGACTACAAATCAGAGGTATGGGGGTCTGTCTATACGTACAGCAGCAGCAGTACGAGTTACTGCTGTATAGTACTATACGATACGGGTACTCGTTGTACGTACTCCAGTCTCGAGCCTCTCGTTTCAGGTGCAGCAGTACCTGGAACACGGTACATGCAAGCACACAACAGACTACCAATCAGAGGTATGGCGGTCTGTCTCGCGCGTAAAAACTCCTTTTGAGCAGGGACTACCTCATTACACGTGCTACAAGCAGAGCAACGCCTTCCTCATGCGACGGAAGGGAAGGCGAAGCGCAGTTTCCCCATGGAACGTGGACCTGTTATTGCGAAGCACCACCCTGCGAAGAATCCGCAGTGCACGCAGCGGTTTAGGGCAGAGGAGTTTCCGCTCCTCTGCCCTAAACCAAAAGTCATGCCACGCTTCAGTCGCGGTGATGTTGGAGAAGCGCGGTGGCTGCTGTCGCACAGATGGACCGATACGAGTCCTATCTTGCCAGATGCGGCACACGATAGCCGCAACCAATGCGCGTGGTGTCGCTCTCTGCGTTGAGGCTCCTCTCCGCGTGCGTTCGACTCCGCCAGCTGCGAGAAGTTCACCACAGCTTGCAGCAAGCGCTGAACCCTTGGTCACGGACGCAGAGGGCAGCAACAGACGGTTCATCACCGGCCTGCTGCATATCTCTGATGTTACGCCTGCGCGTCGTGCTCAGGGTACTACCCTCTCCATCCTCCGTGCGTTTATTGCTTGTTGTGCTGCTGCTGTGCAAACAGCGGTGCTCGTCCTGTTTGTCCCGTGGTTGGGGCACTATTAGGCCCTTGCAGAGGCGTTCTGCCTCGGACAAATGCTCGGTGCGTTGTAGGCCAATAAAACAGAGACAAAATTTGCCGCAACTTTTGATCAAAACCTACCTTCGATGAAGTACATGTTTGCCTTTTTTTCAGAAATTTACCGCAAATCTTACCTTCGGGACAATTTTTGAACAAGTAAATTTCTAAAAACGTACTTTCGCAAACACACTATTATTACTTGTTTAGTGAATAAATATGACACCAATTTGGAAATAATGTCTTGCCAAGTTGTATTTCATCGACCTCTTCATTCATCAAGGTCATCAGGAGAATTACTGGAGTGTACCGTTCGAAATTCAAAATCTTCCGCGCTTCTCGCGTGGACGGCGGTTTTCGTACAAACTGATTTGACCGAGAAATCTTACAGCACTGCCCACTGAGCTATTTAATCACTTGATTATTTCAGTAGCTCAGTGGGTAGTGCTATAAAAAAGTTTAAATCTATATAAAACTATATACCTAGACCTCGCCCCCTTCGGACGTCTCGCTCGGCATATCCTCCCCCCTCTCAGCCCTTCTCAGCCCGTAATTGCCGAAAAGAAAATTAGTTGCTGGGGAAAAGAACCGTCCCGAAGTTCCTTGCCTTCCTTGCTTTCCCTAGTCTCATTCTTACTTACTTTTCAGCTCTCATTCTCTGATCTTTACTGCTTGCTCTCTGATATTTTTATTTTGCTTTTTCAGCAACTTCTTTTTTGTACTTTTACTTTTGAAGTTGGCCAATTGCTGGCTGTTGAGAGGGAATTGCCGTTGACGGCTGCAAACAATTTGAATTTGAAATTTGCCGGATCGGAATAACAATTTGAAGTTGAAATTTGCGAAGCGGACCAAGGCTAGTGCGGGAGGAGGCTCCGCCAACAGTGGGGGTGGTGGAGGTTCAGGATCAGGCGTGTGGAAGCTGGTCGGGCAAGAACGGGACTCGGCTTCTTCTGGCAATCCTGATTGGCCGTGCCCGAGCAAGGGTTGTGACGGCTTCCTCATCACACGAAATAGGAGAAACAGGAGTTCCCAGTACGCTGTCTGCGACACCTGCAGGAGTGACGAGCCTTCAACGTGCCAAGCTTTTCATAGCCTTAACAAGAAGCACTGGGGAAGCGGCGACAACCCTCGTGTGTGTGACTGGTGTGACGCGGACACCTGTGATTCACCTTCGATCGGCGTCCCTAACGAAGGAGCTGAGAGCTTGACGAAACGTGAGTTACATTTCTGTCGTTGTGCTGTGATTTCTTTTTCATGCGTACAAACACACTTTTGCATGTATGTACGAGTACGTGTACGGGGCAGTCCCCTCATCGCGGTGTAAGCGGGAATTGTACAAGTACTCAGGTCTACGAGTAGACCTATGCAGTGACGCTGCTGTGTGATGCGGTTTCTTTTTCATACGTACAGCCAAACACGCTTCATGTATGAACGACTACGAGTACGGGGCAGTCCCGTCATCGGGGTAAGTGGGGGTTGAACAAGTGGTCCATGCAGTGACGCTTTGTGCTGTGATATAAACACACGTTTTGGATGTACGACTACGACTACGTGGTATCTATACATGTAAGACGCAATGAAAACGGGGAAGTCTCATCACGGGGGTCAGCCAGGGTTGTAAAAATGGTCCATGCAGTGATAAATAACACAGCAGCATGATACCTCAGCACCAGTCGCAGTACACACTGGAGGTTGATATATAACAGTAAACAGAAGCTGAAGTTAACCTGGGTGATGCTGGAGAGCAGTCCCGTGATTGGGGTTAGCGAGTTGTTCATGTAGTGACGCGGTGTACTACTATTGTTACTCATTTTTCATACAACCACATGAACTCTTTGTATTAACGAGTACAAGTAGGGTGCGCAACCTCTTCAGGAATCGCAGTACACGTCGGTCGTAATAGTGTTGATAGCAGCAGTAATAGAGTAGTACCGAACAATATATAAAGCAGGTACTGTCTCTTACCCTTCGTTGTCCGTATTCCGCCGGTAGGCCTTATATAGCAGTATACCGGGGCTTACGCTTACCAGTTGCGACTGTGAATCCCGTTCGTTCCTGTCCCAGTGGTGGTTTCATAGGTGTTAGCAACGTTGTGGTACCAGGCAGGGCTTTGCCCATAAACGACCGCTTTCATTACAACAGTGTTAAATTGTACGACTTCCTTTCCAACTTTGGGAATCGACGACAGCTACGTGGCCTTACTATTTTGTACAATCACTGAACGCAAGGTATTCCCATCCGTTGTTGTCGTTTGCAGAAGCCCTGCGAAGCAGCCGCCGAGGGCCGCCAAGTCGGCGAGGACATAAACACGAAGTGCACCGGCGACATCAAGGTCGGTGACCTCCTGAAGAAGGCAGGCGACCATTTGCTCGATATACATCCAGCATTCCATTCCCACGGTGCCACGAGGGCGTTCGACATCGAGGTACGTTCTACTCTTATCTTGCGTCCTGTGTGTCACGAGTCGAGACATCCATGTCTCTTGCTCAAGACTAGGGGATGGCGTGCGGATATAGTCTATGAAGTGCGGCTCTTTTTCCAAGTACCAAGAGCAAGTACAACAATACCACAACAATTACTAACAGCGAAAGGAGCTCCAATAATTTGGATGGTTACGACGTCTGCTGGAGTTAAGTACGAATACTTTTTTACACATACTTATCGACGTTCTCCCGCCATGCTTCAACGTTTGTGGACAGATCCACAAGGCCATCGACAAAAAACAAGAGTGCAAGGTGCTGGGTACCTCCGCTGAGGAGGAAGAGTCCAAGCAAGCCTGCATGCTCCTTCGGAAGCAATGTTGACAGCACGTTCTTTATAGAACGTTAAGTTGTGGTTTATTATTCCAGCATCGTTTTTTGAGAACTATGCCTAAATGCGTGCTCTTCGTCTTTCAGGAATACAAATGTACTTCACATGTTTGCGGTGTGTGCGTTCAAGTTCCTGCTTCCAGCATGTTTTTTTTGGCACTGCGCTCCTTTACATCTTAAGTTGTAGTTTTCCTGTCTCTATCCTTGACAAGCGCGTGCCTGGTGTTTATGCACTGCGATAATTTAATATTGATGATCGACTTAGAGAAGCTATTAATAGGTGTACAGGACCTAGGTGCTACCTGAGAGGTGGAAGGATATGCCGAGCAAGTCCTCCGACGCGCCCATCATGGACTGGGCGAATGGATGATAATAACAAACTCATAATCATAATCGTCTCTATCCTGTACCGTTGTACTATATTTGGACCTCTTGGCATTTTTAAGTCGCCAGTTGCGCCATTTGTGCTTCTTTTCCGCCTTTCTACTGAATGTCTATTCCTCCTTCCGCAAGCGTAGCGGGCGGCGCCCAGCCGCCCGCGAGCGAAGCCCTTGTAATATATTACCAAAACTAAAATACACTCTCCACCTGACCTGTGTGATCGAATATTTTGTCGAAACTCGTCTTTGCAAGCTGGGTGTGATACTCCGATCGCGCGTATTACGGGTTGTGTGTCCTCATTTAGGTTATAGGTCGGCGACTCCCCTTGCAACTACAGCGCAGCTATCAGGGTCAACAGGGTGATTCTAGGCAGTCTGTGCGCGGAAACTATAAAACCCGTTTCTGAGGGGGACGAAATCTGACAGCTGTGAAAGGAAATGCATCATTTTATCAAGTGAATCTTGTAAGTCGAATATCCGGTGAGGGGAGGGTGGTGATTTTAAGGACGTGGGGGCCTGATATTGATCAAAAGGGGGGCAGGAGGGGGGGAGGGGCGGGAGGGGACGGGTGGGGCAGGCCAATTTGTGCGTGGAAACAATGAACCCATTTTGTGGGGGAGGGGAGGGAAATGTGCCGGGCGGGGCGAGGGGCGGGGGGGGGAGGGCTTTAGGTCCCATAGATGTAGGCGTTTGCTATACGCGTGGTGCTAGGTCTACGCGATGGTGCGGGTGGTGGGGAAGGAGATTGCGTTAGGGGCGGGGGTGGGTGAGAATTCCAGCAGCGGCATGGACTGCTCTAGAACGATCACGAGGCGATATCTAGGGCGTGGAAGTGTTTATTACTCTGGCGGATTTCGATATTAGGTGGGGCGTTTGAGCAAGAGAAAGCGAGAAGAATAAAGATAGAAAAAAGGGAGGGGGGGAGGGGGGGGGGTGGGGAAGGGTTTTCAAGAGAGTCACATATAATCTTAAAATACACTCCAGCTATAAGATCAAGGATTTGTTCGACACTGACCTTCGCAACATTTTGTGTGATCCTCCGATTGCGCGTATTTATCATATGTGTAGGGGCTTGCTATACGCGCGGTGCTGGATCTAGGCGATCGTGCGGGGTGCGGGGAAGGAGGGGGCGTTGGAGGGGGGAGGAGGGATGAATGAAAGCTACGTCATGGATGGCTAGGAAAAAATATATATATATGTTATATTGCCAAAATACCCATTCATAATGTCGACAGGGTGCACGCTTGCAAAATACAAATATGAGGTCGATGGCAATCGAACTCACGACACGTAGCACTACCCACTGTCGCGTGACTCGGTAAAACTCAAAGCGAGTGGGGTATGCAAAAAACCAACCAAATGTGTTTTCGAGGTTGTCAATTAATTATCACCGACTTCGTAAGAGCGATCTCTGGAGATATCCCCTATCCACGTACTACAGTTTAGTAAGCAGTAATCAGGGGAACACAGACAACTGCCACAACCATCCATAACGTCACCAGCGCGCACGCTCCTAAATACCATACGTGATCTGGGTGAGAATCGTACTCAAGACACATCCCTTGTTTGTGATATACAACTATATACACTGAGCCGAAAGGAAACGACACACAGCATTACTCGTAGCTGCGATAGGGCACGTGCTTCGAGGCGGCTATGAAAAAGCATCGTCCGGAAGAAATTAAGCTGTTAATTTCGAAATAATGCCAGTTTGGAAATGTTGTGCCTTGTTCATTCGTTCATGCTCTACATCCAAGATCCAAGAACAGCTCGGGCGTATACCGCCCAAAATAATAAAAATCGCGCTTCTCGCTTGTCTCGCTCAGCGTCGTCCCGCGTTCACGTCCATGTGCGGAAAGGACACGGTAGGGCAAGGGGCGTTGGAGCCGCGTCCGGAAGTCGGCGCTCGAACGAGCCTATTTCACCGAGAATTCCAGTTCCGAGAATCTCATGCTGAGCCGGAGACGAAAAAAGCGTCATGACCGAATCTCCCCGATAAGTAATGATCATACTTATAAACCCTTTTTCCCCTCCCCCCCCCCCCCCCCCCGCCTTTCGCCCCCACCCGCCCCCACCCACACGTGGCAACCCCTCGAACGCTCCACCCTCTCCTCAATGGTTGTACGACTTACAGGATATATATACATAATACACTAGTGCATTCTGTCCAACACCGTCGGATTTATACCCTTGAAGGATTTGTAGTTTCCACGCACAGATTGAGCTGCCCCCCCCCCCCCCCCCCCCCCCCCCCCCCTGCGCTCCCCCTATGTCAAACTCTGTCCTCCCCTCACTGGTTATTCGACTTGAGGGATTCACTTGAAAAACTGATGCATTTCCTTTCACAGCTGTCAGATTTTGTCGACCTCGAAAACGGGTTTTATAGTTTCCTCGCACAGACCGACTCACATCACCCTGTTGACCCTGATAGCTACACTGTAGTTGCAAGGGGAGTTGCCGACCTATATTCCTATTGAGGACGCACAAACAACCTGTAATACGCGCGATCGGAGTATTACCCACACAGCTTGCCCAGAGATGAGTTTCGACAAAATTTTCGATTTCACAGCTGGAGTGTATTTTATTTTCTATTATTTACATCGAAGCTCAAACTTGTGGAAAAATGGGTAAGCAGCTGCTGCGGCAGCCCGACGACAAACGGCAAGTGTAATGGAGTGCCCTGCGTGGAAGGATAGTTTATAGATCCGACGTGAAACCATGTCATGGTTGAGGCGACACCGCGTGACGTTAGATGTCGCGTTCACGTCAAGGCCATCAAAGGTGGGCGGTAATGTAGGTGACGACGATGGGACAAGCAGGACGCCTCACATCTCACCACCTAGCACTTTACCTGCTCTACCTGCTCTACCCTGCGTTTCCTGGCGTTACCCCGCACTACCGTGCTTAGGCCTGTTATGTCTCACTTACTTTTAGTATCCTCTTTATTAGGGAAATATTGCCAATATGTTTTTTTTTTGTCTATCCAGCGAGCCTCGAAGAGAGACCAAATAAGGGAACCGGAACCCATGACGAGCACGCTTCCCAACACCGACCAGCCACGCATGCCCCACTCGGAGTACCACCACACAAGCCGTCGAAGTATCATACAACATAAATAAATCTATATATCTCAGTTCGCTTATCACATATGCACATCCTTACGTCTGCGGATATCTCCCGCCTCTGACCGCCTTTCCACGCGGTTTCTTCGCTGAGGCGTGCCCCCGCCTCGCCTGCAACCACCGGCTCAGCTGATCCGCCCGCTCGGCGCGGTAGCGCGCGCGCGAGGCCTCGACGTCGAGATCTACGACGAGATCTCCGAAAAATCGTGCCCCGTGAGACGTTTGGTACGTAGTCTGCACACAGGGCTAATGTCTTCGCGTTATTTCTTCGGTACGTGTTCTCTGACCTCCGACACACAGGGGGGTTCGATTACCTGGCCGGCGTCGCCATTGTAAAAGCCACTAAGCGAGGTTTGTGCTAGGAGCTGGGGAAGGAAAGTTCGTAATCCCCGAGAACACATGCCACCCATGCGTAGTGGAGAACTGCGACGTCTACAGCAGCACGTATACATGTACATGATGTACAGCAGTAGCTGAAGCTATGATGAGCCTGCAGCATCACGAAGCTACAAATGGTATATGCACAGCAGAATCACGAAGCTACAAATGGTGTATGCACAGCAGCAGCTAGGCGTCGTGGAGAACTGCGAACTCTCGATCTTTTTGAACCCCCGGTAGTCTACAGCAGCACGTATAAATCAGCAGCACGTACATGTACATGATGTACAGCAGTAGCTGAAGCTATGATGAGCCTGCAGCATGACGAAGCTACGAATGGTATATGCACAGCAGCGTCACGAAGCTACAAATGGTATATGCACAGCAGGTATATGCACAGCAGCAGCTGTGGCCGCGCCTTTCTGCGTAGCAACGCAGAGCGTCACCCAGCTGGGGTAAACCGCCATGCTCTCCCATAATTTCCAGGCTGCCTTCTCGCATTGTTCCGCCGCACACGGGAAATCGAGAAAAAATTGTCGGCATTTTCCCTTTCCAGTATCTCCCATATATGAATTAACAAACTTCGTCTAACCCTTGGCATTACTTCTTACCCTCTTAATATTTACTATCCTGCGCTGCGACCGGCGGCCGTCCAGGCCGCCGGCGTAGCCCCTTGTACACACACATATATATATATATATATATACAGTGACAGCATCAGCTACGCCGCACAATTCTAATTGCGCGTATATCCGACAACAGCATGCTGGAGCAGCGGTAAGGCACAAGCAGAGGACAACAAACAGCGAGCAGTATCCACTGAAATACAAGCAAAAATATCAACACGCCTTGTACGTTCACCTTGGGCCTGTAGTCTATATGGAGCAAAACAAAGGGGTGTAATTCAAAAATGAGAAAAAAAAATGAATTGTGAAACCACACTGACACACACGGTGCCCAGAACAAACCTGACAAAAACACGGGGTACAAGAAGCAGAAAACTGGAAGCATTCTGTCAATTGAACCCACGACCTTATACTCTCAAGGAGTGCAAACTATTTGCAAACAACCCCCTGTTGTTTACACGCACGGTGGACAGCAAAAATATAATGTAGACCTGCTACGAAGACCACTGATAGGGACAGCTTACGCTATACCTACAATGGGATCCGAAGGGTGCGCCAGCTAGCGTTGGGCTGCGAAAGCAACTGAGTTAAATCGACACACGACGCGTATGAAAGTACGTGGAAGTGTGGTGAGCTACGATACGTAAAGCTTTATTTTTGTCCCCATCCGCCGGAAGGTAGAAAATGAAAAAATGAAGTAGACCTTTTCCAATGCACAAACGACACCTCAATTATCATCGTGCGTGTTTTTGCATTCACAAAAAAAGGGGAATCTCACAAATAAATAACAGAAAAAAATATCCCGGACTCGAACAACAAACGAGCTGTTCACTTGGACAGCAGACCTAATGTTTTTTCTACTGTACACATTTTCCTACTGTACACAAAATAAGGGCCATCTCACCAAAAAGGCATCATCCCGGACTCAAACACTACCTTTTATCAATATGGGACAGCAGCCCATCTTTATTTTTTTACTGTGTACCCATGTTCCCAAGTTTTAAACATCAGATTGATAAGTACCTTGATGCCTTCAAAGAGACACAGTTTTAGCCGCTGCTTGCACGGCCAGGGAGGGCGAGGAAGGCGGGGCACATCCAGCATTCTGCGTGCCGAGAGGTGGACCTCAGCTAGACCAGTTATACGGAAACGGCTGAAACCCTGGTCTAAATTTTAAACCCTTCGTTCGGCTGGATGGATGTCTCTGCTCCTTCATATTTAGAGCCCAGACACAGTATTCGCCACCCCTTCGGTGGGATGGCTCTGCTACTCGTGTTGTATACCTAGGCCACGTGCTTCGCTCGTCGGATTCCACCGTCAAGGTTGTCGACAATCATTTTTTGCTGGGGTACATAAGGAGGAGCCTCAGCATGAACATGGTGCAACCCTCTACTCTGCCGTAGCGTCTAGCGCATGTCCTAAGCACGACAATCGAACAACAATGACATGTATATGTAATACAGCACGTAGAGGACGAACCGAGCAAGAGACACGGGGTACTGACCGATGCCGGCGTATAGGGTGTGCACATCTTTTTTTTTTTCTGGAGTGATTTCGCCACTTGAGCCTGGAGGGGCGCTATCGCCACTTGAGCCTGGAGGGGCGCTATTCTTCTGGCCGAAACACTAACTTCGAGTAAACGGAAAATACAATCTGGTAGAAAAAATATAACGTAGGCATAGAATCACAAACAATAGCGTTGTAATCTGGTAGAAAAGATATAACGCAGGCATATAATCACAAACAATAGCGCTGAAGAACAATAGTATTCCGACGATTTGATTACTAGGGTAAGGAACCTCGTCACTGAGATTGTCTTTTCGTAAAACGGTGCTTCCTCTGTCGTAGCACGCGGGTCTACTCGTGCGGAAGGAAAGCAGACATTTTTACGGGATAACTACTAACCCCGAAGGAAGGCAGTGCGGGTCGTGCACCCTCTTCTTTTGTAAAATAGAGCGAGACGAGGCGTTACAAAAACTTTTCTTCGCGGTTTTGCTTCGTGTCCACCGTCGCCATGAAAATCGTAACGGTCCATAATCGTCGCTAACTAGACAGATACTATTTTTTTTTATCGTTTGCTCTGTTCGGTTTAAGGCCACATCATCTGCAGAGGTGTCGGGTCTGCTCGAGTTTTCCACATCGGGTGCCCCAGACATTAGGCGGGCCTTCAGACGTTCAAACACATCACGGTTGTACTCCCCTACCATCCACGGAGCATCAGCAACACTTAAAAAACTCAAACTGCCCATGAAGACCGGGAGAATCGCAAAACCAACGTACCGGAAAAGTCGAAGACGTCTAACCCACCGACCCCGGGGTGCTGAATATACAAGCTTTGCACCTTGTGGTGCTTGACGCGCGGCCAACATTTACCTAACAAAGCCTGTCGTCAGCAAGGCCACCCTACGTCTAAGAGTTCGAACCTGCATGTACTATACAAGCATCTCGGTTGAAGGCACAAATGAACTCGGAGGTCTCGTGTGCAGTAATACACCTGGGGCACGCACGCCGCTGAGGTGCGGACGGCGCACGTGCGTCTGTTAATAGAGGCTAGTTAGACGTGCTCGTCGTTCTCGGCGCTGTTCATCGCTGCTGAGAGCAAGGCGGCGGTGGGGGGATTTCCTTTGGGCCCTTCTTTTGCAAGCGCGTGGGGGTCACTCGAGCGCGAGTGACCCCCCTGTTCCATGCCTTCGTGCTGTTCGAATCTCACGATATAACCCCGCAATGGAATGTTTATCTACGCTGGGCGAAGAATATCGCTTGCACCTATTGGGATACAGGGACACTCGTGTAAAGGGCTCAACTCCAGCAGGGAAAGAAGGGGATACCCCCCCTCCTACGGTAGCCTTTTGTGATATAACTAGGCTTTGTAATTGTTGACGCGGCGAACGACAATGGTGCACCAAACGGCTCCGGAGGGTTGGGGACCTCCTAATTCGAGGACGTCTATACCCAACTCAAAACTGGACGGCGAAAACAATTGAAAACGTCAAACCCGATCGGAACACCGACAATAACCTAGGATATACGCAAGGAACGCGGGAAGGATTTCAACCTAACGAAAAGTTGCCTTTTACAGTAGCAACCGTGGCCAAAGAGATAGATCGGTCGACATATGATGCCCCCACCGTAGCGCGTGTTTGTTCGTAGTACGTGCTTCCCGCCCCCATGCCGAAATCACACCAACGCGATGTCTGTCTCCGACACATGTTACTGTAGAGCTATACCATTTTTGTTTTTCTGAGGCGCCTCCTGACAACGTGAAGCGGGTGCTACGATAGAGGCGCACTACTTTTTTTTTTGAGAGGTCCCTCAGCTTGGAAGCTCAAGATATCTCCCGAAAGCCGATTTGGAGAAAAATTGGAACTGCTACCGGTTGAAAAAATTCCTATGGCCTAGGCACACAACAAAAATAATGCAAACACATGGCCTGTTTCCAGCGATTTTGGTTCAAAGAGCCCCGTGGTCCAGAAACCATTCCACACGAAAACTGCTACCTCTATCGGAGCCGGCGTCTTGAGGGGCTCTACGTTCCACCCAAAAAACCGATCGTTAGTCAACCCAAAGTGCAACACCCGATTATAACCAAAACATGGCCTAGTTATGATTATTGCATCAAGGCTACCGTGGGGTAGCCTACCCTCTTTCGTCACTGCTGGATTTGAGCCCCTGGCACGAGTGTCTCTGTACCCCGAACCAACGAAGAGACCTTAGACGATCTTCTTGGCCCAGCGTAACTAACCATTCTACTGCAGATAATATCACTAACTTCAAAAAGCACCAACCTATATGAACCCCGAGGAACGGCGGGGTCACTCGCGCTAGTGACTCCGAATCACCCCCGCCAAAAAAAGGCCCAAACGTGACCTCCCAACCGTGGCCCTGGTCATAGAAACCACAATATAGTATAAAAAAAATCGCATTTTCGACCATTTTGGGCTAAGGAGCGTCGTCATTCACAAGAAATCTTTCAGTTAGAAACGTTCTGCCGCTGCCCGCCATAGAACGTGTCCTCGGTCTAGACGATGAGTCAAACGCTGCAGACTAGAGCGCTCTGGCCCAAAGACGCTTGCTGCTACATATGATAGAAGTGCACCGCTTTTGTCTGAGGTTCCTCACTTTGAGAGCTCATGGCATGTCCTTCTTAACGAGCAAAAAAAATGTTTTCATGGAAAAGCCTAACCGCTACCGAATGAAATAATCCATGGCCTAGGTATAACCCGAGATTCACCCAAAACAAAAAATCCTGTTTCCGACGATTTTGGGTTAATTAAGAGAGAAGCCCCGTCATTCAGAAAGCATTCCAGGCTAAAAGTTCCGCCTCTGGTGCAGCACGCATCCGCCGAGCGCTGTCTCGTATTGATTCCACACGAAAGGAAATTATCACCGACCTGGAATGATGTCGTGCGATATGATGCGCCAGACGCCTGAACACCTAGAACCCAGATTGTGTGGACGAGGTGAGAAGGAGCAAAAAACCAACCGTACACCGAAGTTTCAAGAGTTGAATCCCCCCCCCCCCTCCCCCCAATACTGGCTGGAGCACCGTTCCTTACTATTCAGAAGGAGCTGTTGAAATTTTCTCATGAGGGGATGGTATATGTCGACGCCCTGCTTGAGCGCTGAGAGCTGAAGAAGTGGCAACCAAGCGTCTGCCAAGGTCACTTGTCCTGAAGAAAAAGCAAAATAGTTTGAAAGGGGCGCTTCAACGGCGACAACATGAAAAGAAGGAAGGGGAAAACGCGGGAGAGGAGAAGGAGTAAAAGGACAAGGAGGTGTAGGAAAAGGTAAAGAGGTGTAGGGAGTGATCATTGTGGGGCTTACCGTCACCTCATCAATACGACGCAAAGCCCATGTTAGGGTCAGATATACTTCCCGACAAACTGTCCCATAGTAAAGTTCCTTGCAGCATTCCCTGCAACGTTCCCCAATACTTATGGTGGGAAGCTATTGTCAACATGAATATACCAAATACCGATGGGAACTATCACGCCGAGTTTCCTCGCATATCGTATATCCCTCGGCATCTAGATTATAATACATAGTGTCCTAACAAGGCGAGTTTCCTCGCTTATTAAAATATCACGGATGGATCTCTAGATTATTATACATAGTGTCCTCAAGGTACTGGAACTACGAACCAAATATCAGGTATGTACTAAGAGCCTGCCGTGCCCATATTCCAACATGTTCGAGTCTCGGGGACATTTCACCGGGGCTCATCGGCAAAGCCGTTTTACCTCCCAGCGGGGTGGACGGGACCCGATTAGGTAGGCAAACTGCCTTGCGCAAGGCATCCTGCCAGATATGTTTCGGGGCACCTGCCTGCGCATGAATTCGTTTGTTCATGCTCTATAGCGCTCGCTGGACGCCTTCTCACGTTCTGAAATGCCAATTTAGCTGCTGTGTATTCGTTGCCGCGAATTCCTGGTTGACGTCCGGTCTATAAGTAGTAATCTCGAAATTCTCTCCAGGTGTACTTGCCCCCACCGTCCGAGCGAAGACGTAGAAGCCAATGGTCAGAAGGAATCTCTACATCTTGGGGGTAGTTGATCAAGACGTCTAAAGCCTTGATTTTCTTACTCAGAAAGCACACCAACTTTAGGCGCGTGGGGCGGTCCGGTAATCTGACCACCTAGCTAATGCCGGTTTAAGAATGCTGGACGTATAAGTCCGGAGAGTCTGTGTACGCTATCTCTGGAGCTTGCGCGACTCAATACGTTCCACATTCCGGAGGTCCTGCTGCTTGCTCTTCGACAGGCAAGAAGATGCATCACATTTTTTGAGACGGAAACATCTCTGTCGCCCACAACCATTCCCCTTGTGATATTTTCGTCGGCGTGTTTCGGCGTATGCCACGATAGAAGTAGCACGTTTAACGGTTTTGGTTTCGGAATCACGGAGCTCCTTGTCTCGAAACCCGTCGTGATTTTTTTCCGTTTTAAATAGCGGTACAACCTCCTTTTTTTCCGCCTTGGCCATGTGTTTGGACGTCGGGTTGCACTGGTTGTGAACTGGAAACCAGATGTGGGTGACGCACAGGGCTCCCTCAAGGCGATGACCTTGCACGGAAAAACTGGTGAACCTCTGTGCTAGCATGTGTTAATCTTCAACACTTTCATTTTATATTCCTAGGTCACGTGTTTAGACGTCGGGTTGCACTGGTTGTCATCTCGAAACCAGTTGTGGGGGAGGCGCAGGGCTCCCTCAAGCCGGTAACCTTCGACGGAAAAGCTGGTGAACCGCTGTGGTAGCCTGTGTCTTTCATCACACTTTTAGAGTTGATGCGGCCTCATCGAGTATCCCACAACATTGCGCAGGACGTTTCGACAGCGATGACGCATTCGCTCCAGAGTTTCGGGTGGACTGCGTCCAGGCAGTTCACTATATGGCCGGCTCTCAAAAACACGTTGGGTCTCTTTTGTTGCTTTCAGCGCAGGAAACACAGATAGCGATCCGGCTCCCTATACTATTGATGGTGGTGGAAGTGCCTGGTATTTGGGAAGTTGCTGCTCTGCGCTCCGAATCTCCTCGGGGTCGACCATATGAGATAACACAGCGGCTGTCGACCAGTAGTTGTAGCCAGCCTTTCTTAACCAATGAAAATGAGAGCTGGCCACGAACATATAAATGAACACCCTATTCGAGCAGGGGAAATGGTCGCCGGCAATGCAGAAACGGGGGGGGTTGAGGGGTTGTCTGCTGAGCCATGCACTCATTTGTTGAATATGTGGCCGCGTCTTGTGAAGGGGCCACCACATTGTGGCGGTGTCCCAGAGGGAGAGGCTTCTTAGCCGGACGTTTGTAGACGTAGTCACCCTTTATCTTTAATGACATGCCTCGCATGATAGGGGGTGCAGCACAAGAGTATGGCCTCCGCACATAAGGGAGCACGATGTATTACCTCATCAAAATCCGTCGAGCAACCCGACCAACTCCAACACGTTCGAAGTATTCCCCACGGAGGCGTGCTACGATAGGAGTTAATCACTTATTTTCTGTGAGGTTTCTCATTTTAGTAGCTTCAGACCTCTCCCGTAACCTGTTTCTAAAGCAAAATTTTAGTTCTGCCGGATGAGGAAAATCCCATGGCCTAGGGTTTACACCGAAAATTACGTATACAAAATACCCAACTTCTTTGGTTAAGGAGCCCCGTCATCCAGAAATCGTTCCACACCAAAAGTGCTACCTCTATCGAAAAACGTGCCTAAACACGTTGTCATTATCGCCGATAGAGTGTCACACATGATGAGTTCCACCGTCCGGAAGCATTTCCCGAAAACAGGCAAGCCCTACACCGTGGGATGCCTCCTACGTCAGCATCGTTTAGCCAAGGACAATGTGAAGGACGGAGATCCTGAACCCAATACCCCTACAAGGTCATAAGTTGTACCTGGTACTGAAGTTTTGTTTCGGCTTTACAGTTACATAGGAAATGCGATTGTTTATCGGATTGCCCTTTCATGTTTATCCAAATGGATGCTCCCGTGGGGTTTAGGGCGCGTCAAAGCGAGCGGCCTCGGAAACCACCTGGCGCTCCCTTACAATAAGACGTGTTCTTGCGTGTACTGGTAGCCAAGAACAGCATTGATCTCCGATGTAATGCGCCGGTATTGGTGGCTGGCGCGTACCGGCAGCTGATGAAGCTCTACCTCTATGTTCCACAAGTTCGTCGTCACGAAGCTCGACATGTGGTTTCGACAACCTCGTCCAGGAACAACCATAATTTATATGTGTACAACAAACGGTGGTGTGTATCACACCTTACGTTATATTTAGGCACTGCCGACAGGGAAAATCCGTGGCGATAACGTATGCTTTTTCCCACGACCATCGCTACTGGGTTGGGGGGTCAAGTTGTCCTTCCCGTTTTTACCGGCTGGTGTCACTCCCGCGAGGGGCCGACGCCGCTACGTAATCGTGGTGCTTGTGTGTTTTCAAGCGGGTGGGATGCACCGCCTGGCGTGGGTTAAGTTTGGCGCCGAGCCAACACGGGTTAAAGTTCCGCTATGGATTAAATCTGCCGTGTACTGTAGTCAGCGCTATACGACGTGGATCTCCCGCTGGCGGCTGATGTTTTGGTGCTGCCCTGCAGGATGTTGTTGCTTATTGATAAACGGACCACGTAATGTACACGTGAGCGTTCGACAGAGATGGTAGAGGAACATGCCTTGTAAACTCCATATGGTTGGTTTGATTGATTTTCCCTAGCGAGCGGTAGATAGTACAACACCTACGCCCCATTCAGTCCTTTTCCACCCGAACAATTTTCCCTATGATACCAGGTCAGACGCGTGCTACGAAAGAGATGGAAGTTTCCGTGTGAACTGATTTCTGAATGACGGGGCTCCTCAACCCAAATTTGTCAGAAAGAGGTTATCGGTTCTGCATGATTCTTATTGTATACCTAGGCAATGGGGTTTTTAATCTGGTAGAAGTTCTATTTTTCTCCACGTCAGCTTTCGGGAGGGGTCGTAAGCTACCATATTGAAGAACCTCAGACAAAATGTGTTGCACCCTTGCCGTGGCGCGCGTCGTCTTACCTTTTTATCCACTCGCCACCCACTCACCCTTGTTAAATAGGCGAGCCTCTTGCACGGCCTATTCAAAAATTGCAAAATACGCGTCCATACACCTCGGTGCTGCACCACGTTGCTGAAAAAATAAAAGCCTTTAGAATGTGATGTGACCCATGCTGGGTGAACCCAAATTGTTCGAGTCTCTCCTCCTCCGAGTGGGTTCATGTCCGGCCCATACTCTGGTGGTGAGAAAGCATTGAAAGTGACCCCGACGAACATTTCCGTGGCCAGGCGTACCACGAACGGTGTCCGAACATTCTAGAGACACCAGATCGTCCTTCGGGTACGAGGATCGCCGTCATCATCATGCAGAAATGGGTTGATTAATGCAAGCTACCCCAGTCACGGTGGGTATTTTGCTCGTTTGGACAACTGCAACAGGTACGGTTAAAACAACAATAAAGCGGTGATGAGGATCCTCGGGTGACGATCTGTATATATATATATATATGCCTGACCCAACGGCGTGCGTGTCAACCAAATGTAAAGCCAACGCAATGCATAATCTCACGGGTGAGCTCGGTTAGAATGTACAGCAGATAACGACATACCAAGTACCAGACATTTCGGCGTATAAATTTCTTCGATGCCAGAAGATCTGCAAAAATCTCCTGCACAATCCAACAGCACACGGTACGATTGTGGGCATGAATGAAAATCGCGGGTCACGTGAACCATTCCATGGTTCATAAGAAGGGTACTCGAACATAGACACGTACCATAAGGGACGGCAAATCGCAACAGAGGGTGCAACGGATCTCAGGGTGGCATCGACACCCTAGGGTTCCATCTCACCTGTCGGATTGATCGAAGCAGAGGTACAAGAAAGGCTTGCACAATCCGGACGAGCTTACCCTGCCAACTTCACCTCAATCAACCTTCCGCCACTGCCCTCCCCCGCCAGAAATCCCCAATCTGTCATCTGCGTCATTTCACTATAATCGTGCTCCAGAACACAAAGCAAATGCGTGTACTTCGTGTCCGCCTGGTGTCCGTCTCTGCTCATCTCGTCTTGAGATCATGGGCATTTACGTCTCATCATGTCATCATCATGTGTTATCTGGATTATCACATCTCAATGTAGGGAATACAGGCATCGTGTCCAAATTCATACGCCTGCTACGATAGGTCACACACTCCTGACGTTTTTCTGAAACACCTCGCTGAGAAAACAATTCCACACACCACACCCAGCACTAGCCATTTGGGAAACTTCTTGAAAAACTCTGATCAAGGGGATCGTACGCCATATGTGGGGGGGGGAACAATGAACTGTGCTCCAAACCCCTGGTGGGATCATTTTTTTTGTTTTGAGTGGTTACATTTGTTCACGAGTGGTGCAGACCTAGTGGTCAGAAACCACTTGGCCCAAACGTCCGATCACCTCCACAGGGGCATGCTATTACACCAAATGACGCAATGGTTTTGCGGCTGCTCGCTTCCGAGTCGATCTACACTTCACCCACTATCCAACGTTCAGAAAGCGCATGCTTAGCCCGGTACACAGTTGCTAAATGGGTTAGGACCCGTAGAACAAAACACGAAAAAACATAACCCGAATCGAGCCAAACCGTGGTTGGTAGAGGGCCGCCGTTGAGCAGCCCCCACGAGCAATAACCTTTCAGGGTTCGACCGTGCAGCAGCCCTTACGGTGTTATCAGGGTTCGGCTGTTCACACAGGAAGTAGGTCCGGACGCACGAGAGCGCTACGATACCGGTAGCATCTTCATTCAACAGACGTTCGACTAAGGCTGCGGTACGGGGGATGTTAATACCCCCATTTCCGCCGAACTGGCTGTGGGCCACTGGCACGAGTGACTCCCTACCTCTCACGAAAAAAAATACGTTAGGACAACCGTTTTAACGCAGCGTGGCTGACCATTCCATTGTGGCGGATTCAAATCGTCGAACAAAAAGAAACGAGAATGCTTAGACCGCAAAGAAATCGGGCCTGTCGCTTGCGTGGGTAATCTCGAGTCACGAGGAGCGAAATGGCCCACCAACGGTAACCTTGGCCATTCCCAACTTCACCACCTTCGCAACTCGCCCAGCGACTGACTCTGATACAAGAATCACGCTTTGCTTGCCCTATATCCATGCATGCCCGATGAGCAACCCCGAGGGGCGTAGAAATACAACAAAGCTTTTGGACATCCCACACCGGATCCCAACAGTATCTCTCGCGCGGGGTTCCGGTGGTGGAGAGTCTCGTCAGCCCTGACGAACCGTACACGATAGGGTGTGACAGCGTCAGTTGTTATCGCCCTGAGTTCTTGTTCACTTTCGAAGTGCTATTCCCTCACCAAAAAAAAACAAAAAACAAAATGCAAGTGCAACCCGATAAACGATATCAAAGCAAGGCCGACGTGCCGACACGGTAATCCGGACCAATGCAACGGTAGTGGCTCGGTGTCACTCTGCGGGTGATCCACCCGTTTCTTGTGCGCGGTCTTGGGCTTTTGTCCTGTTTCAATCTTCCGATGTGAACCGCCAGCAGTGGGATTGTTGACTACGCCGGGCCGAACTAAGATTTCTTAGAACGTGCTATTGTCAGTGAGGCATGGAGTCTCTCGTGGGAGGGGCTCGGCCCTCGGCCGTGACGATGGGGGAAACCGATCCACCTTAGCCCCGACCTGAGTTAAGGAGCCTTTCAATCCGAATTTGACGCGTGCTACGATAGAGGTATCACGTTTTGGCTGCTTTTTATATAAAAATGTCGGCGCTCCTTCACCAAAAATCGTCGGAAATAGGCCATTTTTATGCATAGCGCTCTTGTTGTGTACCTAGGTCATGGGATGTTTCATCCGGTTTTGGTTTTGGTTTTTTGTCCAAAATCAGTGTTGTTTTTGTTGCAGGTCCTAAGTTCCCAAGCCGAGGAACCCCAAAACAAAACGGTGCACCTCTACGGCAGCACTCGCCATTTAGTTTTCGAAAAGACGCGCGTCCTACGATAGAGGTGCACCACGTGTTTTTTTGTGAGGTCGCCTTCCCTTTCGGGGATTAAGACATCTCCCAAAAACTATATTTTTCGAAAGGATCAAATGACTAGTCAATAGACTGGATGAATAATCCCCTGGCATAGGTGCACCACGAGAATCACGCAAAAACATGCCCTACAAGTACGAAATTTGCGACAGGTGTGGGTTGAGGAGCCCTGTCATCGAATGATACAACTTCCAAACACGAAATGTGCCACCTCTGTATGTAGCATGTGTCCAAACAAAAATCTCGACCTCAGTTGATGCACGCGTCCCCCGTACACGAAATGAAATGCAACTTCTATCGTTGCGCACGCGGCCGGCTTCGCTAACGCTTCACTGGTGTCAGCCGTTCGGGAGGCCGATTGTTGTCAAGACCGAGAATAATACCGTATGAGAAGATGAACCCTACACCAGTCGGGGGCGATTAGAGATCCTCTGTTTCCAGTGTTGGATATTGGGCACTCGCGTGCTCGTGGCTGCTCCGTTTGGTTCCAGTCTCAAGCGTCTTTTGTGCCTTGCGAGTTCGCCTTGCGACCACCGCCGCGGAATCGCTCGCTTCCCTTCGCCACCAACTAATGTTCATGAATCAGAATTTTGTAGAGATAATGCGCCACATGCCTGGGTGAATACCCTCGGTGGAAAGTTGGGGTACCCCCCCCCTCCCCCCTCTATTCGTAGTCATGCCCACAAAAGCGGTTGCTCCAAACAACAATCTACTACATGCCCTCTCTTTAGCAAAAGCTGCATAAAAAACAACTCATGTGCTCGAGATTCCCGTTGGAACGACGGGTTATGGAGCGACGGTCAAAAACTGGCGGTGTGACACACTCCTTCCTGAAACCATATCAACTTCGAAGGACCTCTGCCGGAACGCCGTGGTCTGCTTAGACGGCCGATACTCTGCCAGGAATTGCGCCCCGGCGTGCATTTTGACGATTTTTCTTACAACATTTTCCACGGCTAAGGAAGGCCCTAAGGTGAGCGGCCGCCGCAACATGAACGCCCATGAAGAATATCCGAAGCACTCAAAAACTCCCCCGGATAATTGCACGACATTAGCTACCCGGAAAGTGTTCTCGTCCTCCGTACGGCTATCGGTTCCTAAGAGGAAAACATATATCGGTTTTCCAAAACTTCTTTCCCACCTGTACATGTGTCCTTGGCGGCCCCGTTGTGGCAAGGGGAAATGTCCATTTACACCGCCCGGGTAACCGCCGAGACAAGGGCAACGGAACGAGGGTCAGCAGGGAGTTATTCGCCGACGTTTGCCCCCTCTCACGAGATGGTCTCTATCTCGCCGTCCAAAGCGTGCACCACTACTTTGGTTGCTGCATAGCGTGACGATCAGTCTAAAGGCTACAGGCAAGCAACCTGGCGGCTCTAAAATTTAGCTGACCCTTTTTTTCGTCTTCATTCCGTGTACACTTACTTCCTGACTCACAGCAGAAGGGGCAACAAAATCGCCGAAGCACAGGAGAAAGCGACAACTTTCGACACGGCCCCGAACATTGAACTAGCGCCGCTGCACGTGATCTCATCGTCCGTGCATCCCACCGTCGCTAGCAAGCAAAGGAAAAAATCAGCGAACTCGTCGTTCGCCAGGCAGTCTTCATCGGCGACTTTGTCCAAGCAACAAGCGATTCCCATGTTGTCGGAGCACGTCACTGTTGAACTCTCTATCTCGTCGTGGCCGAGCTCGATACGGCAGTCTGTAATCTCCTCGCCGCTATCTACTGCCGTCGAGATGCAGTTCGCGCACGTTTCATCGGCTGTGCAGGCTTGAACAACGGTTGGGCACACATATGTAAAGTCGTCTGTGGAAAAGTCCGTGGTGAAGGTTGAGTCGTCTGTGTAGATGACCGGGATGAAGGTTGAGTCGTCTGTAAAGACATCCCTGGGGAATGTTGAGTCGTCTGTCCAGAGGTCCGTGGTGGATGTTGAGGCGTTAGCGGAGGATTCCGTGGTGAAGGTCGAGTCGTCTGTGTAGATGACCGGGGTGAAGGTTAGGTCGTCTGTGAGGTCATCCGTGGGGAAGTTTGAGTCGTCTGTAGAGAAGTCCGTGGTGGATGTCGAGCCGTTAGTGGAGGAGTCCGTGGTGAAGGTTGTCGCACCATCAGCCCGCTGCACGACGGACGTAGTGGCCGCCAAGGCCAGGAGCAACAGCGTCCCCGACGAAAACACGCTACGTAAGGCTGTGACCGTCGTGGTGGACGTCCCTCTCTCGTTGTACATAATTCCTCTTGACGTCGCTTGACCTAGGCACCACGGGGGATTATACAAGTGTGAAACACGAATTGATAGCACGTTAGGGTGTTAAGGAGTCGTTGGGTCGAAGAGTAGCAGCATCACCTGCGCATACACCAGCGGGAAGCGGGCGAACATGAATAATGAGTTGTGGCGAGGTTGTGAAGACGCTGAAAACTAGCACATGTAAAAGGAGTTCAGCGCGGTACACAGAGAAGTTACTGGAACAGTCGTGCATCCTATGCTCCTAGTGTGCCATCTTCTTGCCGCCAAGGCGACGGCAGGGGAGACACCATGCCGAGTTTGACCGACACTCGCACGAAAAACTCTTTGTTATGGTCACAGACAAAGAAAGCGACAATACGCGCGGCGTTCTTCGCGCATCGTAGCGACTCCATTCAAAAATAGATTAATGTCCCCTAACTTTATCAAGCGCGAAAAATGATGTAACTCCGCACAAGGAACAGGCGGATCATTAGCGCGAGAGTGACATCGAGCCATGTTTTAACGAGGCCCAAACAGCGCCTCCTTACCGCAGGCACGGTCGTTCATAGGCCTCTCGCTTTCGGAGGTATTCACCTCGCTTGAACAACGCGCGTTACGGTAGAGGTAGCACTTTTCGCGGTAAATGTTTTCTGAATAACGCGTCTCCTCTACCCAAAAAGCTTCGGAAATGTGTAATTTTGTATAGTAGAGACACGACCCTCGTCGTATACATAGGCCATGGGATTTTTCATCCGGTGTAGTAGTTTCAGTTTTCCCCGAACCAGTTTTTGGGGAGGTCCTAGTCTCCCAAATCAAGGAAACCTCACAATAAGAGTGCTGCACCCCTATCGTAGAACGGGTGAAAACGTTTCCATAACGTACATACACACGAAACTGCGGAGTCATCCAACGGTAAGGGTTGCAGTTGTTGGATTGACTACTATTTTTTTCGCCCGATTGAGCTCCTCAAGCGAAGAACAACAAGTTAGTCCTAGCCTTAGTCTAGGTCGAAGCTTGGTCGGGTTATGCCAACGAACGCCTTCGGAAGCCATTTTTCGGGGAAAAAATTGATTAAGCTCCTCACGTTAGGAGCTCAGGTTTCTTCTTCGATGTCTGCCGCACCACCTACCGCGGGAGGACACCGCCTTTGACCAACGCTACGGTGAACGAGGGTTCTTTTTTAGAATTTGTTTTGCAGTGGCTCGGTGTCACTGGAGCGAGTGAACCCCCTGTTTCTTGCGGTCGCAGGCTTTCGTGCTGGTCAACACTCTCGATATTAGTACGGAAAGGCATGGTCAGCTACGCTGCAGCAAAAAAATGGACGAACGTGGTTTCGTCGATGAGGTACAGAGCCAATCGCGAAACCGCCTCAGAGCCGGGTCTGAAAATTAGGGGTACCCCACTACTATCGTAGCCTTGATCGTTCCGATGAGCAATCAGCCGTAGACAATATGGTACTAAAAAGAAACGTGTTGCATGACGTACTTGTTGGCATTTCCCGACCACCCTGCACGGTCAAGGAACCGCGCCATTCCAGAACAAAAAAAGAGTCACTTCAAGTGGCTCTTCCTATCGGGGAACGCGTCCACGATTTTCAGAAGTTGCAGGTGTATAGTGGGTTCCAACTAACGACCGTTGTGTGTGTAGTACACTTCTTCATAGTAGGCGGGAGAGCATCGGGGCAGGCGAGGGATTGGCAGCGCTGGATATGTGAGACGATATAACAACCAGGTATACATATACGATATTGGCAACGCGAAGTAGCAGCACCCACCACGAGGACTTTTTAAGGAATGCGGTCATGTCCTCAATCAAAAGTTTCCTGAGAGTTGTCAAGATGCCAACGGTTGACACGACGATAAAACCTACGGTGTCGGGATGTAGTTCCGTTTTCACCCCACTGGGGTTCGAGCCACACGCACGAGACATTCTGTACCCCACCGATAAAAAGAAATAATACGTGCTCTGTTACGAGAGCAGCGTCGCTGATCGATCCATTGCGGATTCATATCGCAGACGTACAAACAACACGGGTGCTTAAGCTCGCAACGAACCGAGCAGTGTCTTTCTCGCGTCATCGCTATCCACTGAAAAAATAATGCCCTAGCAGTCAGCCTTCTGCAGTGGCAACGGTCGCACGCTTCGGTGGAGATACCACAAAATTGATGTTTGTTTAAGCTCGTCCCTTGAGGAGATACACACATCACTCCAAGATTTGTTGGGGGCAGCCGATAGGCGTCAGTTTATGTACAAACCCATGCCCTAGGTACTAAAAGCAAACGTTTAGCCAATTCTGAACGAATTCCAGCCATTTTTTATGTAAACGCCCCATAGGTTCGCCAGAAAAAGGTATACCTTCCTCGTGCGCAGCACCCGTCGGATATGACCACGGAGGATAGGCAGAGCGAAGTCTTTGAGGGGTGCTTCGGTTTGGGGGGAGCCAAAGCGAGGTCACGGATACCGCAAAATTTAGTCGGAGGTCCCTATATCCAAACGGTTGGGGACGATATCAGCGCGACACGCGATGCGAGGAAAACTGCCTTAGAATATATTATTTTAACCCATGTAGTGTACGCCAACGTGAAACACGAATGTTTTGTGCGTAGGATAGTTCACACAAGGACTAAGGGTATGGCGGGGGGGGGCGGCGCAGTGTTTGATCCTCTTGCCAGTTGACCAGGGGCTTTTGCGCGCAGGTCAATGTGTCTCCCATCATATTTTACAAATAGTACCAGGTAATTGATACGTGATGTCCTGTAATGATGCTGGACCGCGAAACACACCTGAGGGTGGGTGGCCAACTCCGTTCAGGTGTTGGCCTGCTGCAATTAATATGTAGGTCTATGACCTGAGCTACGACTGGGCGGGGAGGGCTCGCCCATTCGTCACTTCCGCCTTTAGGTCTCTTCTATTACGAAGCGCGGATGGCTCTGTGACTTACTCGACAACGTGAAGCGCATCAAGTTAATCGAATGCGGCGTGTGCGACGGGTGCAGCTTCTCGTAGTCGTGGTAACAACTGCACCACGCTTTTTACAAGCCACACGTTTACGGTCCACTCTTACGCGTTCACGGCGTCCGGCTGGGAACGGATCCCGACCGAACCTAAATTCTCAATCCAAGACTATTTAATAGCCCCAGTAACTTAATGGGCGGCATCGGTGTGTGGGGTGGGATTGGGGTTTTCCCAATTACCCCGGAGGCATAACCTATAGGGGTTGGCCAGAGAACGCGTTTGGCCCTCAAACACTGTACAACCCTGGAAGTAGAGCGTTCTTTTCAATATAATAGTGCAGTAGACAGTGGTCGAAATATTGAAGGAGTCATCCCACGAAGGCGGTGCAGCAGATTCCAATAGTTTCCTGAGCTCCTATCGTGAGGAGCTCAATACCTACCCAAAAGTAGGACCTGGAACGCGTTCGTTAGCGAAAGACTTGCAGAACATTTTACGCAACAGTTCTGAGACAAAAATATACACTAGAAACATTGTCATACTACTGATCTATAGTCCCTCGCTTGTGGAGCCCAGGCGGCCAGAAGCATGTTGAGAAACGTTTGGCATAAAAAGGACAAACCGCAAAACTCGGAGAACTCCAACGAGGTCTCGATGCCAATCAAACGTAGAAATTACCAGAAAAAGTAAGCACGGCTGGCTTCAATTTTGCGAGAGGTTCCATTCTAAATATATATTTTACCGTGTGTAGTGGTACTCCGAGTGGGGGGTGCGTGGTTGGTCGGTGTTGGGAAGCGTGCTCCTCATGGGTTCCGGTGCCCTTGTTTGGTCTCTCCTCATGGCTCGCTGGATAGACTCAAAAGCTTGTGCATTATTTCCCCTACATTGAACTCTAATAGACAGAAAAAACAGGCCCTTGGCACACGGTAGTGCAGGCAGAGCAAGTATAGCAGGTAGAGCTGGTAGAGCAGGTAGTGAGATGTGGGGCGTCCTGCTTGTCCCATCATCGTCACCTACATTATCGCCCATCTATGATGGCCTTGACGTGAATGTGACATCTATTGTCACGTGGTTTCACCTCAACCATGATATGGTTTCACGTCGAATCTATAAACTATCCTTCTACGGAGGGCACTCCATTACACTAGGCCACCCTGAATAGTCGTAGATGCAGGTCACCTCCCAATCAAAGGATGTCAACAAAACATCCAAAATTGGAAAGGGGATCGAAGATGCGGCTATTCGAAACAAACTATATAATGAGGCTATAGATTCCCCCACACCTCGTATTAATGAGGCTTAAACGCCTCATTGCAAGATATACAACCCTGATATATGATGGAGCTCACAACCGTGAGAGCTCGAGAAAGGGTATGTACCTACGGTATACCAGTAGCTTTCGGCCTACGATAACACTAAGGGCGCGGCCACTGAGCGCAAGGATGCGAAGGGGGCTAAAGAAGAAGGTGTAGACGCGGAAACCAGGTCACGAGAGAATAAGGGAATACGTGTCACGCTGTGAAGGCCAGACAAGTTTACGGCTTGAAGCATAGTGCTGAAGGGGCGGGCGGTCGGCCATTCGCCGGAAGATAATAGAGAAATCAAGGAACACTACCTGAAATAACGTCAGAGATCGCTACGTTGGACACGGACAGCTGACGTGGGGCCATCGGTTGGACGGTGAAAGAGAAACAACCAAGACGCGAAGAAGTACGCAAGCGTCGGGCCATTAATCGAAAGGCAGAAGCCAAAGAGCCTGAAACAAGAGAAAACAAAGAACAGTGCCTAAAATAATGTCAGGGTCCGCAAGGTTGGACCTGGAAGGCTGACGTGGGACCATTGGTCGAAAGCCAAAAAGAACCAGTACGCTGAGGTGTAACGGAAGCACAGGGGCTGTAATGTGGGACCTAGGAGGCTAGCATAAGGCCCTTGGTCGAACTGTAGAACGGAAAACCGAGGCTACCAAGACAAATCGTTAAAACGCAGAGAGATACATCTAAACAGTGACACAGGCAACACCAAAATGGTGGTACTGGAGGCGCGTGTGGTACGCCGGAAAGCTCAACCGGGGGGGGCAACAGTGGAGTACCCTAAAGTAGTAGCCATCTGGGTACAGTACCAGGAAAACGGGAAGAAATAAGTGGTGAGGTCTCCTAGCCAGAGCTATACGCAAACAAGGGCGAAACTGAAACGTAGACACAGAAAGACGGAGGGTACTATCGGAAGCCGAGAGTCGACATATGACACCTTGAGAGGCTAACAAATAACGGGAACAATGCCAGCAAACGTAGCGAGGCTATTCAACCATAACAAAGCAAGCCAAAAATGGGATCAACAAGAAGATACTCGTTCAGCTCAAAACAGCGCTGGAAGTGTCTAGCTCCAGAAAAATGCAGGGAACAAAGATAATATGAAGAAAGCCGCAGATGGGTGCTATACGTCGGGAACACGGGGTCGCTAACGTGGAGCAACCCTAGAAGGGTAACCGAGAAAATGCACGGGAAAACAGGAAGTAGGCAAATCGTGTCATAGCAACGTATTGCACGCTGACAAAAAAGAAGGGTCTATAGCAAAGGACCTTGAAAGGCTACTTTCAGAAAACGAGCAACACTAGGTACGTAGCGAATGCATTCCTCCGAAAGCGACTTCGCCGAAAACACAACACGAAAGGGGGTCAACTTGGAAAGCCTAAATTGGCTGCGAAGCCAAACAGGGGTCAAAACATGGGACCGATGCGACAAGTACGCCAACAAGCCAAGAGCAAAACGGGGGCCAGGAGGGGACGGCCTGTGGACTGCACAGTCAGGACGGGCTGTAAACCCATGATTAAGGCAGGTGTAGTTAAACCCTATGGGCAGGTATGCCGAAAAGAAACAAGAAAAAGTGACCGAGAGAAACAAGACCTGTCGGCTGCAAAGCCAGGACGGGGGTCAGCGTCGTCGGACAGTAGGCGCAGCGGTGCCGAGAGAAAAAAGGTAAGAAATAGTGGTCCAGGGGAATAAATCCGCTGGCTACCAAGCAAGAACGGAGCCCGATAGCAAGGGGGTCTTGGGGGCAGGTACGACCAAAGAAAATGGCAGAGGCCAAAGAAAACCGACAGATGGGCTGGAGAGTCAGCACGAGACCGCTAACGTGGAATCTACGGGGGGTTCTCAATGTGAAGCCAGTGGTGGTCAACATGGGACCACAGACAGCAGCAATAGTAGCTGAAATGCCGTAATACCAAGTGACTGGGGCTAAAGTGCAGCGACGTCAGTCGTGGGAAGAAGTACGCCAAAAAGCAAGAAATGTCCAACAACAGAAGGGAAGTATGCCAAGGGGCAAGGAAAGTCCGACAGCAACAAGAAAGGAGGTAATGCCTCGCGAAAAACGAAGCGAAATAACGCGGAAGGCGTCCATGTTGTCACCAATCCCATTATTAGGCGAGGTGGGAACGACACGATAGAAAACCTCGACATGGTTCGGAAGCGCCATGGTTCGTCGGTATGCACGAAACGTGGGCAGGCTACATCGGCGGTAGAAGGCGGAAGCAAAACCACAAAGGCAAACACTCGTCGCACTGTAAAACATTGGAACAACTTGGGCGCGAGTTTAGGATCAAGGCGCCCATGAAGGTCAACGAAAAACGAACAAGACTTAAGTGCCATACTTTGAATGCGGCAAAGACGGAAGGCATACTACTACGTTAAAACGTTGTTGGGGGCTCAATGATACTGGGACTGTAAGGGAATACTGTGGGGGGCCACAAAGCGATAACACTGACGATACTGGTAACTACCAGGTAGAATTGTACTGAGACAGCAGGGTCCAAAGCTAATACGCGCACTAAGCGTCCGCGAAAAAATTCTCCCAGAAGAAAGGAGATAAGGCTACTACGGTCGGTCGTTTGCTGCGCACAGCGATAACCACTAAAAAAACAGAGTTTTCTGAAAAATGGGAACGGAGCCTAAAATGAGAACGGACGGTTTTTTTTAGAAGGCAAACCAATTATGTACAACTCAAAAAAAATAAAATGACAGTCCTGTGGGGCTGTACAGCAGCCTTCGAATGAGCTGTCGCTCAGGCTGGAAGTCCTCGGCATCGCCTCGGTAGCCAGCATCTAGAGAAATCACCATAGAGCCAGCGCATATCGCTTTTTGCGCCCACCCGAAGGCATGAGATGGAGCATGACCGTTCTGACGAGCTCCTCTCACAGGGCTGGCCAAGGGGTTTCGCAGGATCATTTCGGTTCTCTGATACACCACATGGTTCTGGAGATAACGCTTGGTTCTCATTTTAGGCTCCGTTCCCATTTTTCTGAAAACTCTGTTAAAAGCAAGCGTGCCCAGAAATACTAAGAAATAAAACAAATAATACCCGCGTTGCATGGACGCGAAAGCGGAAGGTATCGGTTCCGAAAATTCACGAACGCCAGAGTCGGGAGGAAATACGTTCCAAAAACGCACACACTGCGGAGAGGTCCGAGCGGGGGATGCGTGGTTGGTCGGTGTTGGGAAGCGTGCTCCTCATGGGTTCCGGTGCCCTTGTTTGGTCTCTCCTCATGGCTCGCTGGATAGACTCAAAAGCTTATACATTTTGTCCTCTACATTGAACTCTACTAGACAGACAAAACAGGCCCTTGGCACACGGTAGTGCAGGCAGAGCAAGTATAGCAGGTAGAGCTGGTAGAGCAGGTAGTGAGATGTGGGGCGTCCTGCTTGTCCCATCATCCTCACCTACATTATCGCCCATCTATGATGGCCTTGACGTGAATGTGACATCTAATGTCACGTGGTTTCACCTCAACCATGATATGGTTTCACGTCGAATCCATAAACTATCCTTCTACGAAGGGCACTCCATTACACGTGCACAGGGAATTGCAAACAAACCCGATAGACCTAACTAAGCAGCCCCCACTACGAACGTTAAACCATACTACAACAATTGCTTGTTTCATTATTATTGCTGAATTCCACATATATCTTTTTTTGTCCCCTTTAAATGCGGGTTATACAGTTTCCGTGCGCAGAGTAAGGCTGAACGTCGTTGTCCTGTAGACCAGGGCTACGGTAGGGGGGGTACCCCCGTTTTCACTGGTATGTTTGAGCCGGTCGCACGAGTGACTCTGTATCTCACGGACGAAAATGGTTTAGGCAGTTGTTTCGGAGCAGCTTAGAATACCTTTGCATTGCGGATTGATTTCGTCAATATAAAACATGAAGAAAAAGTAAGATCGCAGAAGAACAAAGGGGTTTCTCGCGCGAGTGACCCCTAGCCACTGAAATTCAAGGCCGAAAAAGGGACCCCCCTACCGTAGCCTGGGTCCTGTCGACCATGGCATTAACAGGGAGAAGCCGGCCGGTACCCTTCATCAGGGACATACACACCCCATAACACGAGCGATCGAAATTTCACGCGACTGCGCAGCTTGAAAAGCTGAGATTTTGATCAAAAGCGTTCTTGGTCGACCTCACAGCTGGATGAGGATAATTATTCCATTTTTTTGTTCACATAAAGTCTG
The DNA here is from genome assembly GCA_012845835.1 of Undaria pinnatifida. Lineage (NCBI taxonomy): Eukaryota > Phaeophyceae > Laminariales > Alariaceae > Undaria > Undaria pinnatifida. Next base: position 9,866,878 of record JABAKD010000023.1, on the reverse strand, counting down.
CCGATATTGTTTTGTCTCGTGAATATCCGACCGCACACTGTTTCCTGGTCGGGTGTTGTTGCTGTTACAGAAGTCCCCGATGGGGACGACGAGTTGCCGCTTTTACTAAAGCGCTCTCCAAAATGTTTCACGGCGTCGCGCTCATCTATCTTTCTTTTGTCTCGATGCTTGGAAACAGCAAGGCTGACAAATGATAAGTCTACGAAATACCCAGCGTTGGGAGGAGCGCGACGAGGGTGCTCCACTAGGATAATCACCGTCACTTGCTTTTCCACGAATATATGTGATAATCGCCGTGATGTGAATGTGACATATACTGTAATAACTGGTTCTAGCGCGAACCATGAAAATGGTTTCACAGGTAATCCCTAGACTCCCAATTTACGAGGCCTGTTGTAGCCAATGTTTTTGTTTTACCGATGTGGTCGTCTAGGATAACCTGGCTGCGGGGTAAACGGTTCTGGTGACGCAGTGCCAGCACAGGCGCGAGAAGGGTGGCATTTTATCACGCATGTATATCAATCATCGTGTATTTGGCCGATACCCGTGACTGAACAGCATTTGCCAGACATATGCCGCACAAGGTACCTGGTCTGCAGGTGTGTATCTCGCGTCGGGTCATCCGTCGAACATGGGAAGTTAAGAACTTCGTGGTTCGTGCGTGATTGACGGGAACTATCGGATGATCCGCGGGAGCGCTGCTGCTAGCAGGGAAATCATACTGGGCGACGAGATAGATGGAAAAAAAATCAGAGTGTCGTGCACCACAATGTGATGTACCTGGTAGTACAGTACCTGAGTTGGGACACGTGATATGTGGACGCTTGCCGCTCATAGAGGTGCATCACTTTTTTCCTGAGGTTCCTCGAATTCGGGAGCTTAAGACCTCTCCCGAAAACAGACTTGGAGGTAAATTCAGCTGCTACCGGATGAAAAATCCCATGGCCAAGGTACACAGGTCCTTAATAAACACTGGTTCAAGCAAAAGCAAGTTTAAGACAACTCCCCCCGCGAACATGCCACTCGCAATATCTTGTCCAAGGGCGAATATTTGGTATAATTGTCACCCCCATGACCATTTAAATAGGGTGACACGGCCATATACCTGTTGTATACGTCCTTGGGCTGTCTCCACGAACGAAACTCGCATCGAACAATATTCAGTCTTTCTTCAAGCAAGCGGAGGCGACAGAAAAAAGCGCCGTATATTTCACGAAATGATTGGAGGCTCTCCAAGGAATGCCGAGTTTTTTTTTCTCCAAAAACGAACATCTGATCTGCCTGTGTTCAACCTTAAGCAGAGTCTAGCGAAAAAAATATGTCCTACACTGAAACCAAGCCACCAAAAAAAAAGTAATGCATCTTACTCATTTTTAAGCACAAAGGTCCAATGTCGACGATGTTTTATACAGATAGAACATGAAAATTTGCACACACGCGTGCTCTACGTGCCCATCCCGATGTCTGACATTTCCGTTTATTTTCTCTTTGTTTTTGTTTAGCAGGAAGTATTTGGGCTAAGGTGGTCCATTTTTCCAAAATATCATAACTTACGAAAATTCTGTCAAAAAGACAATAATACGAAAAAAAAAAACAGGTGGGGTCTTCGAAGCGTAAAAACGGCGTGCAGACATTCGGGAAATTGTTGGGGTTTAGACTAGAACGTGAACCAGCCTGTAGCTTAAATGACTGTGTATCATCCATTGTTGCGCTTGCAGCCGATGAGATGGACGTAGCGGTGGTGCGGCGGGGGAGACGTGCCGAGCCATGAAGTACCCTCTCGGCGTGTCACGCAAACAATGATGGGCATAATACCCCAATGTTTATCGCGTAGTCAGCGGAGGGCGATTTTACCGCAACACAGGTGTTCGAACTACTTCCAAAACCTATTTGATATATATATGTTATACACAGACGCGTGCTGCGATAGAGGTGGCAATTTTCGTCTGAAATGTATTCCGAACGACTAAAGACACTCACTCCTTAACCCAAAATCGTTGGAAATACGATATATATATTTATTTTTTTTCCTGATTCTTAGTGGGGTGTTAGTCCGTTTGACCACTTACTTGCAAAAGGTTAACCAATAGCTCATCCAAAATAAGCCTGATAACACTCTCTCTCCCTGAAACCAGCCCGTAGAGATGGCCGCCTTCGTTTTGGACTACGCCCTCGTTTGTCGGAGAATATTACACTATAATACTAGGTGCAAGAGGCGCGCCCAGGCAGCGTCATTTCGTCCACACAGTAGCATCAATTGTAGTGTCGTAGAACCCGATATAGCGAACTTGGCATTGTTCTTCCGATTGTAAAGATAATCGAATTGAAACGTTTTGTATTTGAGGGGGGGGGGGGGGGGGGGGGGGGGGTGATTTCCTGACAGATATATGTTCACATTACGTTGCGTGTTGCAAAAAGCACGGTTGTAGCGGTGGTGTAGCGCACAAACAATCTGTCTTGTAAAAGAACAGAGAGAGCCAGAACGCAGTAGTATCGAACTGACATATAGTTCCTCGAAAATAGGAATTTCTTGGAGAGGCACTCTCAGTAGTGGGGTGGTGAAATCGTTTTCAGACGAGAACCTTGCGTGATCGATTGTCACCGATGTCATTGTGGAAGTAGCTGTGGTTGCTGCTGTTGCAGCAAGCAGTTGTGAAAAATTGCCGATCTTGTAAATATATTATTAAAAATGAAAATACACTCTAGCTGTGAGATAAATATTTTGTCGAAACTCATCTTTGCAAGCTGTGTGTGATACTCCGATCGCGCGCATTACGGGTTGTGTGTCCTCATTAAGGATATAGGTCGGCGACTCCCCTTGCCTTGCAAATACAGTGTAGCTATCAGGACCAACGAGGTGATGTTAGTCAGTCTGTGCTTCATATATATTATTTGTGGGTGCAGTTACATATTCCATATTATACCAGGTATATTCTATAGCTATAGTGACAACTAAACGCGAATGCTATATTTTAAAAATATAAATGCACTCCATCTGTGAGATCGAGGCGTTTGTCGAAACTCATCGTTTTGCAAGCCGTGTGTGATCCTCCGTCCGCGTGTGTTACTTGGTTTGTCTCCGCATGAAAGATACTTGTATAGGTCAGCGACACCCCTTGGACCTACAGTGTAGCTTGTACCAGGGTCAACAGGGTGATAAGTAGAGGGATGTCGCCATATTCAAATCTAGGAGGAAATAGGCCCTCGGCAATGATGACCACATTGCCTTGGAAATTATATAGAAACTGTCTTACGACTTGAGGCTCTTATCAATATTTCCAATCTTACTATGTTTGTGTGCCCCATACTATGATTCGCCAACCGACTTTGTGAAACAGTCTCAGATAGCAACATCGACATATCACGAGAGCGGCCCCTCGGCCGGAGCCGCAGGGACAGACGTTACGAAAACGTGCGATTAGCACAAGAAACAGCACGTGCCACAGTACTCCGTTGACACGCCACAGCAATGTCGGGGCGCTCTCCCTGCAAAAACCTCGAGCTTGCAAGACAGTCTTTCGGACTACAAGGTGTGCTAGCTGTTGCTGTGTCTCTCGGTGTTCGTACAGGTGTTGTGCTCCCTTTTGTCACTGGACCTGGTCGCAGCACCACAGCACCCCGAGCCAGCCGAACCAACGTCGATTAAATCCAAACCACAACATTCAAGCCGCCCGAGTATACCTGGGGACTTCACCGGCTGCAGCTCAGCTAAGCACGTATCGCCCCATAGCATTCGAGTTAGGGTTAGCGTTAATGTTGGGTAGAGTTGTTGACGTTAGGCGCCACTGGCATTGCGAAAAAAATATTCACTCGTTAACGTGTGCCCAATCCACCGTGTATATTGAGTCCAACGATAGCAAAAACAGCTGCTGAAAAAATCATTTTTCTCTATCCTTTTGACGAAACTTTTCTTGTTGAGGGGCTCAATCTCGTGAGAGCGTCAGATGGGGATGCCGCCTGTTGGGAGGATACCAGTGGACTCCGGGCGAAGGCGCTGTAAACGAAACAGTAGTCAAGCCACACGCTTGTCTCTCGATACGAGCACCGCCATGCATACGGCATAGTTGAGGTTGCACGTTTGGGGCACAACGACCCTTCCTTATCGGCGGGCATCTTCAACGTTGAAGATACACCAACACTATATGATCTGATTGGCATTGGGTAAAAACATACCCTCGTCCGAATTTGAATACCAAGTCCAACGCATTGTACGAGGCCTGGGGTCGTGTCGTTGTAGGGTTTGCACTTTTTGAGCCCGCAAAGGTTTCCGCCCGGTAAAGCTGCTCAAAGGGAGGTTTCTCGAACAATTTGTACGATAATAATTTGTGGTCCTAGTGCACTACTAGAGGGCATACGAAGTAGGAGCGTGTTGGGGTAGCGCAACGGAATGCCTCGGACGTCATCTCACGGGTAAGATGTTGAGTTCCTAGTGTTAGAATAGAGCTCAGGAACTTTCTGCTGCACCTCTGCCGAGGGATGGCTCCCTCACATCATCATACGCTGTATGTTCACTTTCTCTGTCGGCTGTTGCGTAACGACTGCGCGATGTTTGTTGATGGCTGATGGGATGATGCGATAATGCTGATAATGATTGTGTCGTCCACGGCTGGATAAATTTCCCTAGTTATACGTGGCTCTAGGACATGGTTGCAAAACACTAGGCAGATCATGCCCCCCCCTAAGGAAAAACCAGCTTACGAAATGAAGGGGTTTTGCCTGCAGTATCTAGCACGCGTAAATCTAGGATAGGCAACTTCTATTATTATTGCGATATTACACCTACTACTACTACTACTACTACTACTACTACTACTACTCCTACTACTACTACTACTACTGCTGCTGCTGCTGCTACTGCTACTACTACTACTACTACTACTACTACACTGCTGCTACTACTACTACTACTCCTACTACTACTACTACTACTGCTGCTACTGCTGCTACTACTACTACACTAGTATATTTCTATGATAACTTCTGCTGCTCTACCACTCCTGCTGCTACTATTTGTACTAATTCTACCACTAGCTCTACTGGTACTACTACTGCTACTACTGCTACGGTACACCAGGGCTGCACCGTACAGGGCCACCTTTAGGACTCATGGGTGTATAGCCTCTCGTTTAGGAATTACCTATCAGGGCTGTATATTTGGAAATATTAGTATTACAATTATGTGCCGTGATTCGGTTTCCCGTTGTATACTGTCGGCATTGTTTGTGACTTCTGCTACGCTCTGGACCCGCTGAATTGTTCGAAACCGTTCAAATTCCGAGTGTGAGAGGAGGGTGCACAGGTACTTGAACCAGCAAGAGATGTCAGCGTTGACGGCACTCTTGCCCATTGACCGACGTGCAGTCGTCGAGCAAGGGACTCCACACACTACAACTAGTATGATAAGTCCGAAGACGCCTCGACGGGTCCAAACTAGACCGTCAACCAACGTGGTTGCGCGCAAGTTGGTCATACCTCAAGAGTGTCGGGTCATCCCTCCTTACCGTGTAGCTTTGGCCCGTCTCTGTACCTGGGTGCGATCGGGGTAGCACGTATTGTGTCTCAGGCTACTCACTTCGATGCGGTAGCTGCAAACGCACTCAAGGCATGTCTGTTTGATGAAAAAAGATGCGAGTGTGCAATGCGATGACATATCAAACCTATGAGACTATAGGTATCCGCTGAAAAACAATATATATAGTAAACTGAATCGGCAGCCCACAATCTGAAGTGCTTGGGTACGCCTTTCATTAATCGGCCATGGAAGTTATTTTGGAGGAAAATTATAACCCTGCTATCTCTGCGTCCTCTCTGCCGGTTGCGTGGTGCGCGCGTGTGGACTCACCCTGTGGAGTGTCTGCCCTGTTTTCTTGCGAGCCGGTTCAGACTATAGCCTTGGGTTTGGTGCCGTCCGTTTGGTGCCAAAACAGTATACCGCGGAAGAAGTGAAAAGAGGCAGAGTAAGAGGCGGAGGAGATGTGTTTCCTAGTGCGTTCGTGCGTGGGAGGTGTGTGCAGATGGGGGAACCACTGGCGGCATTGACATATCGTTTAGCTCCATCGTTCATGCCATAAGCGTTCAGTAATGCGTTGAATTATTGTCTGAATTATGATACTTCGCAAATCTCCCACTCTGTAACATTTCCAGCAGTTGCCTTGAGGTACCTACGCGGGGTATATATGCCACACCCCTCATATTGTTGTCGAAAGTTTGTTGTCGCTTATTTTATCATGATTTCATCAGAGGTTTTTTGTGTGCCCTGTCTATCATGGGTGTGTGCTGTACAATAGTTGGAGATGTCAGGGCGAACCATGGCTTTGCCATGGTATGCGACGGAACTGGTCCAATACATAGAGGTCTAGAAAGTCACCGAGCTATATCCTTCATGAGAACAGACAACCCGTATTACACACGAATTGGAGTATCACACACAACTTGCAAACATGAGTTTCGACAAAAAATCGATCTCACAGCTGGAGTGTATTTATATTTTTACACCGTATACAGATATATGCCCCCCCCACCCACCTTAGGTCAAAAAGATGTTATCAAACTTCACATGCTACGAAAGGCTAATAATGTAGCCGTCCAATTGGTAGGAAATTCGGAACCAGTAGATAGACAAGAGACAAAGCACCGGATTCCCCCCCGCGCGCCCCATCCTCCCATCCTAGCCGATTGTACATCTCTATGCCACAGATGTAAACTCCTTTTCTCTCCCCCACTGCCCCGCCGCTCCCCTCCCTGGCCGCAAAGACACTGCCACAGGTTTAAACGCATGAAATACGTGTTCTAAAACACCACTCTGAAACAACAACACGATAGCGACATCTACAACATCAACCAAAACATACACGTGTAGCAACAAATAAGATGTATTTGAGAACACCATTCTGAAACAACACGATAACGAAATCTAGAACATCAACCAAAACATACACGTGTAGCAACAAATAATATGTATTTGAGAAGACCATTCTGAAACAACACGATAACGAAGCCTATAACATCAACCAAAACATACACGTGTAGCAACAACCACGTGGACACAAACAAAATATGTATTCGAAAACACCACTCTGAAACAACACGATAACGAAGTCTAGAACATCAACCAAGAATGCCCACGCACTAAAACCACATACACGTCTACATACGAAACCCAGTCAAAAGATGGAACAGATGTACCCTGGACTCCAAATTGGGGTCCCTACGACTCAGAAACATCGCAAAGTCTACATATATTTAGTCTTTACACACACCTAAAGTACTTCCAAACTGCTTGTTGCCAAATAACAGGATCATTAAGAACGCAAGAACAAACAGAACATGAGACGTGGTGATCGTAGCAGCGCTTATCATTGTAGCATTCGCCCACTGCATCACCTCCGTTGCAATTGGTTTTGGGCATCAGTGAACTAGGTCCAACGCATGCCCATAGTGTCTTAGGTGGAGTGAGGAGCCGTAGTAAAAATCAAGCGCGTTGCTCGATAACCTGTTCCTGACCGTCGGTATACTGAACCATCTTCGGGCCGCGTCTCCTCTGTATCAGGTGTGTGAGGAATTTTATTTGTCGTTTTCAAGCGAGCGCTTGCGCTGATATATACTACCTGTTTGATGTGAAGGAAAGGAACATCACTCAGCGATCATCTACTACACGCTAGAGCATGTTATCATGAGCACCACTGACAAGAGCACCAGACATGGACGCGACATCTACAGGACCACAACATCTTCGACGACATTGGGGAGAAAACAGGGCGTATGGTCGTACACTAGATAATAACAATGTGAAAAAGAAGTACAGACAAATATGTTAACACTGCGGTATAAACCACGTTACCAACCTATTACGCAGGGTAGTTCGTGCCTCCGGACGTTTGCGTGATAGCCTGACAACCTCTACCAAACGCAGTAGCATATGCTCAACAAAGTAAAGTCACCCTCGCGTTCAATAGTGGTGACATCGCATGCCCACCTCGCTTGGTGCATTTGTAAGATATATACGAACCTGTCTTCGAGTTGGCGACCTCAGAGCCCCACATCGGCACGGCAAAAATCATAGTTGTAAAATCGTATATGTGAGACAATAATAATGTGAAAAGGAGGTACAGACAGATATGTTAAAATTGCGGTAAACCGTACTACCAATTTATTACGGAAGGTATTCCGTACATACCGTCTGCATGATCGCCTCCCAACCTATGCCAACCGAAGTATCACTAACCAAGTAACGTAATTGAGCGCGTGTACACGAAGCGTTCCTTTCAAAACAATAACGATTCGAATTTCTCCCTTTCGTTCTCAATGACAGTGATATTGCATGACCACATCACCTCGCCTGTTGTATTTGGCAACATGCATCTCTTTCTTAAATTTAGCGATGTCAGAAAATAATGGTATCCACATGATTGTACCTATCGATTCGAATATTACATACTTCGATCCATGTACAAAAACAAATTATGAAGACTTTAACACGTTGTATACTACACCTTCCTTAGAACTGGGTTGCATACTACATGTAACATCAAACCTTCTAGAATAATAAACATTACCATGCGGATGATATAAAGGGGTGTCTTCTTGCTACAACCGTCAGATTCGTCCCCTTTAAGGGTTTATAGTTTCCACGCACCTTTTGGAATGCCCTCTCCCCCCCCCTCCCCCCCCTCGATCCCTCTTGTTCCAATGCCCCACCTAAAATCAAAATCTACCAGAGTAATCAACACTACCAGCCAGCTGATATCATCTCACTATCCTTCTACCCATCATCCATGCCGTAGCTCCAACTCATCCCGGCCCTCCTCCCCCCCCTTTTGTTCCCCGCCCAGTTCGTTCAAGCGCCCCACTTACAATCGAAATCGGCCAGAGTAATAAACACTTCTAACCAATTAATATCACGTCAATATCTTTCTAGCCATCCATGACGTAGCTTTCATTCATCCCCTCTCTAACTCTCCAACACCCCCTATTTCTCCACACCCCGCACTATCGCCTAGACCCAGCACCGCGCGTGTAGCAAGCCCCTACATATACGATTTATACGCGCGATCGGAGGATCACACACAATGTTGCGAAGATCAGTGTCGACCAAATCCTTGATCTCATAGCTGGAGTGTATTTTTATATTGTTATAAAATTTTTATTTACACTCCTCCAGCTGTGAGATCAAAATATTTTGTCTAAACTCATATTTGCAAGCTGTGTGTGACACTCCGATCGCGCGTATCACGGGTTACGTGTCCTCGTTAAGGATATAGGTCATATGTGAACTAAACCTCTTGAAAACCCTTCACATATGACCAAATCGCGATAGGCCAGGTGATCACGGGTCAGACTATGCTGTCCCACGACACCAATGCGGTTGATAACCGTCAAGGGGAGCTGTGAGAGTCTGCTTCTATGGACCTCGTTGGGCGCCAGATCTGTCGCCGCGCTGACGGAATTGTTGTAAGAGAATTCGACGTGGGGCAGACGCAAGTCCCAATCGTCTTGTCGCTCGTTGGCGACCATAACCAGCATTTGTGCCATAGTGTGACTTAACCGCTCAACGCCCCCGTTACAGTTAGGATGATAGGAGCTTGTAGTAAGCTTGTGCACCTTCAACAGCTGATATACAGCTTGCGATACCTTGAAGCAGGACTACAGTCCATTGTCCTAGAGTATGGTGCGCGGGCACCCCCACAAGGGGGTGTATTAGTTCACCAAAATATCGTGGCTGTACCCTCCGCGGTGAACTCAGCGGCAGTGACGGGGAACATGTCGACGCGACGACTCAAGCGATCGGGGAACAGCAGGATATAGGTGTTGCCTCGTAGTGTGACCCGGAGGGGGCTGAAGTAGTCAACACTGACAGTGATGCCTGGGGCTTCCTGTAGAGGCATTAAGATTATGGGCCAGCGGATAGTTAGCCGTGGGGATTTCCGCGGTTGGCACTTCAAGCATTGGCGAAGTCACCAGCGGGTGCACACATTCAAGCCTATCCATTAATATTACCGCTCCAGCATGTGCGACGTGCGCGTGGTGCCCCGATAACAAGACGCCGTTGCGTGACAAGCTTGGATGATCCAAGGGCGCATGAGCAGCGGGGCGTAAATGCGAACTGGCTTGTCGTTTAGAAAGAATGCAGATCGCCGTGCAGTAGTGGGTTTGGCGGACCGTGTTGGTGGCAGTGACGGGTTTTCGACAAGTAGGACGATGTCGTCGCCAGTTGTATGTAGTCGACCCTTTCCCCCCATTTCCTGGATGTATGAGAGGGATGGACGCTTGTGCTAGGGGTAGCACGCCAAAAAGTAGGGCGGCATTACGGATGGCCGGCCGATAGAGACGTAACACATCACCGCGTGGTACGTCGGCTCAGAGTGCTGCTCTCGTTTCCGATTGCCAAGTGAATAACGCGCGACGGAATCAGCGAACCGTAAGTCGGCAGCGTCGCCGAGGGTGTCCGACCTTGTATGTGCACTCGGCGTGTCACCAGGAGAAGGCGTGAGCCGTAAGAGAGGAGTTCCCATATAGGCTCTACGTGGTCACGGTCGGACGATAGTGGCACCGTGCTCACCGGCGACTCGGCAAGAGCAGTGGTCGCGGCGGCGGGTGGAGCCGGCCGCGGCCGTTGGATTCGGGGCGGGGTTGTACCTCGTCTGCAAGATGGCCGAGGGGCCCAGCCGGACCCGAATCCATAATCTACAGCGGGTGTGCACTACCGGTTGCTGTCACTGTTCGTCGGTGCGTCGTCGACGACGGAGGGGCTGTAGTGCCAAAAAAGGCGGAGACAGACACAGCCGAACCGGTGGTCGCGGCGGGGGCCGTCTCCTGTGTATAACTCCGGGATAGATAAATCGGCTGTGGGATGGGTGTTGCTGCAGCCAGGGCTTCTGCGGACCCCGTGCAGTCCTCGATGGGTGTGGCAAACCCCCCGAAGCGAAAACGGTGTCAGCGGCATGCGAAATCGACCAGCGACCGATACAGCTATCGGTAGTGGCGACAGAGGCAGAAAGACGAGCGACGAATCTCCCCGGAGAAGCAGAAAGTCCATCATTATTTATTCGTGGCTCGTGTGTGCGAAAATCGTGATATGCGGTAAAGTTGAGAAGGATCCCACCCAAGGCGGCATTTTCAGTGCGGGGAACGAGCGCACCCAAGACAGTGCTGTCGGCGAGGGGTTCGAGTCCACCCAAACCGACCCTTGGGATTGGCGAGGAGGGAGGGCGCCGTCCGCGGGTCCGTACGAGGTATATACTGCTATCCCCAACGGGGTTGAGGCTTGTCAACCCCACGGGGGGGTGGATGTTTGTCAAGCCACTGCGGTCGTATTGCGTAGCAGGCTCTGGAAAACGGGCCAGAAAAGTCGGCAATGCCGTTGGCGCTGCCTTCGCGGTACTCGAGTGTGCAATCGAACGTGGTGACGAACTCAAGCTACCGCTGGACGCGTGCATTGAGGGTCCCCACTTTGCCAATGCTCTCCTGTGTCTTGTGGCCGGAGGATATGCGGAACGTTGTTCCCCGCAGAACCCTCGGAGGCGTTTGGGAGCCCAAACAACGTTGCCGGTTCAAAAATCTAGGGGAAGTCCAGTGCCTCTCCGAATCGAGCTTTGCACGACTGATGTACACGATTTTCATACTGAACGAAACGTCGTCCGGCGTCACAGTATCCCCGACGAAAAGGGGCCGTGTTCTGACAGCGCAAGGTCAGAGCCGACGCCAGGAGCTATCTCCAAACCTTCACGGCTTTCAATTGGCCAGGTCGTAAACGCCGGTTAGGAAGCTTTGCGAGCGCTGGCCGCTGTTAACGGCCAAGCCACGGCGCGGACAAAATTTCTTGGTTCTTGCATTCGCAGTGCAGGTGCGGAACCGACTTGGGGAGGCCGGGTGAGCCGACCCGGTCTCATTGTCGCGAATAGCTTCGCGAACGGCAGTAAGTGCCTCGCCGACCAAGTTTTTTTCTCCCCTCCTGGCATGGATTGTTGGCCCTGGGGCCATCCGCCTGGAGACCAACGCCCAACACAGGGTCCAGATGTCTGGATTCAGCCAGAAGCTTGTTGTCCGAGCTCAAAAGGCGATTTTGTTTACGGTTGGATTTTGCGTGAATTTGGCGTAGGTTCCAGATAACACGGCGTTTTGCTTCTCCCTGTCCCAAACACCGGAGTCGAAGTTGTGCACGCCTCGACCGATGCGTTTGCGTGTGCTTGGACTAGGCGACCACATGATGAGTCCCACTGCTCGATGATGGAAAAGCCTGATCTTTTCAGCCACCATGTACTGCTCCGCTCAAGAATATGGCACGTTTTCCACGGCAAACGACGAAGGGGACTACGGTGAAAAATAGGATGTGCGCTGCCAGAATGGCACCACTTTGTCTGTGGGGTGTTCGAGAGAAGGGTCACACGGTGTTTGAATTTGCGCCTGCAATGTCCCCGTCCGGTAATACCAGGCCTCGGGAGCATGACGGGATTCCGAACCCGTGGTTTCTCGCCTAGGGTCTTCCTTCGCGCGTTGGCGGAAAAGCGCGAGAGTCCGCTCTAACTGCGCCGGGAAAATGGCAAAAACCGACGGTGCCAACCCGTCGGTATCCTCGTTGGACATTTGTGGGCCTGCAATGTCCTCTTCTGGGAACATCAGTCCTCCGCTTGTTGAGCCTGTAGTGTTCCCTTGCGGGAGCACCAAGCCTCGGAAGCAAGATGGGAGTCCGAACCCGGGATTCCTCGCCTCTGGTCTTCCTCACTCGCTGGTGCAAACTCGCAAGAAGCCGCCCTCGCTGCATCCGAAATAGAATCCACCACCGACGGTGCCAACCCGTCGGTAGCCTTGTTGGACATTTGTGTCTGCAATGTCCCCCTCTGGGAACACCAGTCCTCGGCTCTTTGGGCCTGTAGTGTCCCCCTCAGGAACACCAGGCCTCGGGAGCACAAAGCGAGTCCGAACCCACGGTTTCTCGAGTTGTAACCTCTTCGCTCTTTGGCATATAATCGCAAGAAACATGCTCTAAATGCACTCGAAGGGGCAGGGGCTCCGAGCTTTTTCTCCTTGACGAGAGGCACGATTTTTCCGTTAATATAGAGGGAATAGAGCCTAGCTGATCAGGCTGGAGGCCGTGGCGTCACCACTGGCCCGTCGCCCAATGTCGGATCTTCTTCCTGTGCCACTGGGGTAGACGTAAGATGAAACACGTGGGTTAGCGTGTTAAAAGACGAAGCAGGGTCCGTAGACCTTGTGGGCATCTTCTCGAGCGGGGCTCGGGCAAGTGGCAATAACGTTTCTACCCGAGAAGGCTCCTCTCCATGATGACCCTGAGAGAGGAGAGACGAGGTAGATAATCTTATCGACACCTCCTTGATGGAAAAAAGGACAGAGCACCCGCTGTTATCGCGAGGAATCGCTGGAACGAGCTCCGCAAAAGATCTCGGTGTTTTAGTGTTTGCCTTCCCACACCTCAAATCGACCGCCACCTTGCGATTGTAAAAAGTGTTTGAGGGTCGAGCGTCCCACACCTCAAACCGACGGCCACCGCTTGGTCAGGGAGAGGGGGGAGGGTGAACACGTTCGCGTAACAAGGCGACGCGCCGTCACTGTGCAGCTATATCGTAGCGCGATGCGTGCCTGGGAGGGAGCGCGCAAATCGCAGGCTGCCGTGCCATGGTTGATGGGGGCGGCGTTTGGAGCGCGTACCCCCATTGCCGTGTTTCTGCCGCGGCTGAGGGAAACGGCACTGGAAGCGCGGTTCTCGTCGCCGAACTCAGATCATGACCGAGAGGAACATCGCTGGAAGCGCGCGTTCTCGCCGTCGAACAAGAATAAAATACCGTGGTTGAAGGGAACCACGCTCGAAGCGCGAGTTTCCGCCGCTGGTACTACGCTGTGAGAATCGTCCGCAGACGGCATTGGAGCCCGTGGGTTCTTGACGGAGCAAATATGTGGTGCATCATTGCCCACGCTAGCAACAGGAGCACGAGCATCTTCTAAAACCAATACAGGTGCCCCCGAGAGAGTTGTCGACGGTGCCGTACCGCCGTCGATCTGTCGATTGCCGGTGGGCAATGTGCGGGCTGGCGCGCGGGTGTAATTTCCACCCGGGTTGTTGGCGGCTCCAATACGCATCCGAGGAACAGGAGTAAGGGCAAACAAGGCGGGCGAGCGCGTGATACCACCATCGTGATCCGAGGTGTATGTGGTATCGTTGTGAAAGATTACCTGGCCCTGATCCTGGTGGTACCCTCGCGATTGACTCGACAGATGGCGAACATTTTCCTTGTGGTAGTTAGGGCGAGAAGATTGTCGTCTCGTCGATAGCAGACCATGCGAGTTTCTCAACGTCGGTGTTCGTCATCATCGCCAAGCATTGTAGCTCTCCTACCTGCCAACCCGGTCGAAGTGCGTCATCGGCAGACGCAACAGGAGGGTGAAAGCCTCAGGCCAAGATTCCCCGCCTGCCAAGGCAAACAGAGCCCAAAACAGGAGGACACCAAACATCCCCGGGAAGGAAACGCCTCCGAAAATGTTGGGAACTCTCTCAATCCCGGGGATCGAGGAAGCCGTCCCCGGGAGAAGACCCCAGCTCGACGAGTTGGACGGCGCGGGACCCCTTCTTTCGCCGGGGGCTTAACAGTAGTGGCGCAGTCGCGTGGCAGCGGGGGGCCGGCTGACGCTGGAGAAAGCCAGTTTTCCGCGGAGCATACTAGATCCGACATCTGAAAATACAGTAGTTGATACAGTAGTTGTAAAGAGCCGTTAGGGTTTGTGGACACCACTACTACACAAGGATATTAAAGAATACGGTATGGAATTTGAGTAGGGGAAGGAACAGCAGAATTAAGGTAATAATACATACCTGGTGCATACATGGTAATATAATTGCACTTTTGCGAGTAGGTACCTAATAATGCTGCTACCGGACTATCGAAATTTCTCAATAGTACAGTACATGGTATTAGAGATGCTACGTGCCAGTGACCATCATGTCGTTACTTGATAACACTTAAATGTCATCTGGTATACATTGCGACTTGTTCGTACAACAGACATATATAATAAGTCTGTTAGATGTCGTTTATCGATGCGGTATTTAGCACGCAGAAGTTTTAGCAGTAACAAACTGGATATATGATGCACAGCAGCTTATAATGATAAGTCATATCCAAAAGCTGGCGAATGTACAAGTAGCACGTACGAGCTATGCGGTGAAATCAAATAAATGCGGCGGAATATCGTACCTGATATATATAGTACGCACGAGCAATGCGGTGCCATCAAATAAATAAGGCGGAATAATTACCTGGTAGCAATATTCATGGAATTGTTTTTAAGTTGGCTGTCGGGGCGTTGACGTAGCTAAGCTCCCAGAAGAAAACCTCAGGGAACATCGCCATAGGTACGGTAGACCACGAGCAAGCCTCAGGGAACGTTGCTGTAGGTGGATCATGTGAGAAGTTATGATATCATGGTTCGATTTGTGGAACCGCATTGCATCTACAATATGTTCGATGGGGTATTTTTATATATTTAGGGCAATTCGCCGTCTAAGGAATAATGTGGTAGTTGGGGAGATACGTCGTCAAAGGTATTGTGTGAATCATGAAAGGAACATTTTTTATCTGTATAGCAGTATGTGGCATGTTATGTTATAAAGGCATGGCTATTTTATCGGGCGGACTATCCATGGGGAAACGTTCCGAGACATATTTGTGTGGTACTCATGTGAACTATGGAGCCATCAGTAGCAATACTTACTAACGCGTGATATGAGTTGATATTGTATGATACACGTAAGAAAAGTTGCTCGTGTGCCACATACATCGTCATCATATATGGTACAATACGAAACGGAATATGCACATTTGCATATATGCTTTCAAACGCACGTATTGGGAGACTAAGGTATGTAGGATCAGTATGTATGGCTTAGGCGCGTGAGTGTATTGTGTGGTACGATAGAAATTTCCAAGTATGGGACGAGAGCGCTTGTCGCTATTTATGGTTCGGGGACGAGGCGAGCTCGGGGGAGGGAGGGCCTCTCTTGGTCACTTCCAACTTCCAACTTCCAACTTCCAATTTCCCCCTCCTCCTCCCATCATCCTCTCCGGGGGTGGAAATAAAAATAAATATTTTCAACGTCTTCTGCACGCCCCGATGGCGGCATCGAAGATCATCTTCTTACGTATCTAACCCATGCACCGATTTTCCGATCAGATCAGACAACTATCCGTAGAGTACACTTGTCCGTAGCATACGCATTGTGCCGTCTCGATCGGGTGATGGCCAGGCCCACCTCGACCACTCCTCTTTGCTCACCATCAGCTCTGATCTGCTGAGCAAATTAATCATAAATCAACATATCGGCCAGGGGTTGCCGAACAAAATCTTCTCTGCTAGAGCTCTCTGCTCTTGCAGGCTCACCTAACCGTGGCCTTCGTTTGCCTCAAATCATATACATAGGCTGTGTCTTGATCGGGTCATCCGACAGCGAGCCTACGAGTGTACACCAGCTAAGAGCTGATACACGCCCCATGCCACCTAAAGTCCAATAGGTTGTGATTATCAATAGGATTCGACCCTCGCACGCGTGAACGAGGAGAGCGGCAGCACGGATTCACGATCATCTTCTCTGAGGACGGCTGATGAAGAAATCTACTGCTGCTATTAAGGGAGCTTGTACATGTCTACACGAGTCCGATGAGAAGCATCAGACGGTGGACTACGAGTACTTCGTTGGAAACGCGTGGTGAGTGATTGAGCATATCTAGAGGGCCCTACGCACTCAATCAGAGCAATTGATGCCAGAGCTGTGATCGAGGTATCCAAAGGTATAGAACGCCACCACATCACAGGTTGTACCAAATCAACCATCAACGCGAACCGGACCCGGCTTTGCAACGTCAAGGACCCCAAACCAAAACCTCAATATACCCGAGTAAACAAATGCTGAACGTTGCCTCGACTCCAAATAAGCGGGTCTTTTCGATCAACAGCGGTACAGAGGCAACTCTCGACGTTTCAAGGTACTGTCTGATTATAGAATCTGACCTCTAGTTAAAGGACTTCATGTGTGATCATCGTGATAGACTGACCAAACCTCGAGCCCAACGCACCTCTCGTTCAGTGCGGGCCATAGGCTTCACGTGTGATTATCGTGATAGACCAACCAAAACTGCCCAACGCATTTCGTTGAAAGTGCGGGCCAAAGGCGTGACTTCCCTGGAAGGACTCGCCAAACTCCAAGCGACAAGCTTTATCAAGAGCACTCCCGGCAGTAGAGGAGCTGTCTGTTAAAGGAGACTCTTATAATCAAGGCGACTATTTGTATTGAAAGCCAGCAACCGGCAGCATCAGGTACTACTACTGCTGTATTTTCTT
The DNA here is from genome assembly GCA_012845835.1 of Undaria pinnatifida. Classification (NCBI taxonomy): domain Eukaryota; class Phaeophyceae; order Laminariales; family Alariaceae; genus Undaria; species Undaria pinnatifida. Next base: position 9,849,532 of record JABAKD010000023.1, on the reverse strand, counting down.
GGAATTTCGATTTTCTTATGGGAAATCTCCATAACGCCTTCGATTTCTACACAACACCACTACTGCACTTGAAACACGGCTGTTTAATACAGCAGCTCGTATCTTTCGTGTTGCGGGACTACTGGTACAACTACACTGCTGTACTAGTACCGATATCTTACAAGACATCTGAGTAAACTACTCTCTGGTAAGTACTCATCATCACCATGGGGGAACCCAACAGCAGCAGCACTTCATTTGCCACCGCCAGTATAAGACCCAGTCCAAGAGTCGAGGACACCTTCGACAACGAGCACGAAACAGGAGCATCGGGGACAACCCCATCGACCACGTGCGTGAATTTTACCTACACCGAGAGAGACCCGTTTCGGATCTCAGAGGAGGAAAAAGGGTGATTAAAATCCCCAACGACATACTAAGATGCCGTCCACTTCACGGATCAGCATCGCCTGGAATCACTGGAACCGGAATGACCGGAGCTGAGGTCTTCAAAGCATCTTCGCATGGGATCTTGGGAGCAACGTCATTTGTATCACGATCGCACATCGGAGCAACTGCATCCGGGATCACTTGATTAACTTCATATTGGATCACCGGAGCATCAGCTGGAACGACAGCATCACATGGGACCATTGGAGTCGCTGGATCATTGCCATCTGGGACTATCGAACTGTCTGCTGAGCCAAGATTCGTCGGATCGACAATGTCCGCTACACCTGGGATCACACCAGCTACTTTTGAGACAAGCCTTGGAGCCAAGCTCAACAACGAAACAGACCGTCAGAGGGAGGTTCACACGATCGCAACAGCAAAAGGAGAGCCACGGGTAAACCCCGAGACAGGATCTGTGGAATCAACACAGGACGATCAAGAGCTCCTGGCGACATCTCCGGCCTTGGTGTACACCCGCAAGCCAACCTCAAGCTTCCTCTCCATCCTGAACGACGAGCCCATAAGCATCGAGGCCAAGACGCAGGGACTGGCTGCATAATTAACAGCCGAGGCGGGGCCGATGACGGCAATGTTTTGAGAGAAAAAAATCTACCCACCTCTCCAACTTCAAGATGAAGTTATGCCTCTAAGTTCAGGCGACGGACAACAGACCAAGCGCATCTAACGACGTCTACATCAACAACGTCTACACCGACAACGTCTACACTAACAAGGTCAAGCCACTGGAAGTATGAAATGCGTTATCTCTTTACCAAAGCTGTGCATAGAGTGTCGCATGTTCTCTTTGTACGGGGCGAGCAGAGACAACGACTGGTGTTGTGCACATTTTGGAAATTGCGAAATATCGCAGTTAGTACCAAGTAAGGGTACAAGTCGAATAGGTAATATCGACCGGATACTTCAATCTTACATTTGACTACCCCATCTCCGGTACTTCAGGATATGTACGGCCGGAAAAACCCGCCACCTGGACAAGTACACACGGAAGGTTGAGATACACGCGAGATGATGTCTCTCTATAATATGTGGTCTTATCCAGCTGTAAATCGCTAGTAGTTCCCCTTTGTTCCTTTGTTTGAGGGCAGCAGGAACATTGATAGGCTGTTCACTCATATGATTGTTTCGGAATTATGGACATATTCACTGTATATAAGGCTACCTCAAACATCTTATATCCCTTGGTTGATTAGCCGACAAGAATATAGTTCACGTCTGTTGATTCTAGCATTGTGAGCTAGTAAGTTAACTTTCAAAAATATGCAGAAGCACGTATAGTGTCAGAGCAGGATTTTTCATGTCCGCTTATTTTGTGTTCACCCCTCGGTTATTTTAGCTAGATGAGTTTCCGCTGCGCAAAAAAAAAATTCCCTACATTTATCATTGTTTAGGCATGCATTCCTGTTATGGAGATTTTTAGAATGTAACGCAGCGTGAGAAAGTGTTAACTTAACGGGAGGAGGTGTTAGAGATGCTACTTGTCAGTAACCATCATGTCGTTACTTGATAACACTTAAAAGTCATCTGGTACACATGGCGACGTGTTCGTACAACAGACAGTTATAATAAGTCTGTTAGATGTCGTATATCGGTGCGGTATTTGCCACGCAGAAGTCTTAGGAGTAACAACTTGGATATATTATGCACAGCAACTTATAAAGTAATATCCAAAACCTGGCGCATGTACAAGTAGCACGTACGAACAACGTGGTGTAATCAAATAAATGCGGCGGAATAACGTACCTGATATAAAATATAGTACGCACGAGCAATGCGGTGCCATCAAATAAATGCGGCGGAAAATCGCACCTGGTAGCAACATTCATGGATTATGACTTTAGGTTGACTATCAGGGCGTTGACGTAGCCAAGCTCCCATAAGCAAACCTCAGGGGACATTGCCATAGATACGGTAGACCTCGAGCAAGCCTCGGGGAACGTTGCTGTAGGTGGATCAGACAACTACCCGTAGAGTACATCTGTTCGTAGCATAAGCATTGTGCCGTCTCGATCAGGTGATGGCCAGGCCCACCTTGATCACTCCTGTTTGCTCACCACCAGCTCTCATCTGCTGAGCACATTAATCATCAATCAACATATCGGCCTGGGGTCGCCGAAAAACATCTTCTCTGCTAGAGCTCTCTCTGCTCAAACAGGATCACCTAACCGTGGCCTTCGTTTTCCTCAAATTTTATACATAGGCTGTGTCTTGATCGGGTAATCCGAAAGCGAGCCTACGAGCGTACACCAGCTAAGAGCTGATACACGACACATGCCACCTAAAGTTTAATAGGTTACGATCATCAATACATGGTACAAAGTGAACGACATATACATTACATACATCGATTTGACCCTTTGGATGCTGGGTTGTGAGCGCCGAAATATGAATTGCCAGAAAACATTATGTCCGAAAATAAGACCATAATAATCCTGATAATATTAAATAATAATATCAGTACGTACACGAGCTCGTACCCGGTACCGGAATGTAATAAGATCATTATATTTGTGTACGAGCTATGTATACGGCACGATCACTTCCCTAGCGTGTCAGGCTGCTTACCCCAACAAAGTTGAGTACACCGGTTCAGTCTCGCTTGCATACCAACGCGGCGAGCTTTTCCCGTATACTATTTTGCACAATATTATTGCTATACGGCATCGTCAGGGTCTTACCCGACTCGATAAAAAGTACGCTGCAATCAGCTTGTTCATCAGATATAGGCCCACAGCGCACACGACCACTGCAAACACTAGTAACAAGATACAAACAAGACAAGACAACGAACGCGCCAACCTGTCAAACTACACAGTAGTCTATCGCAGCTGCGCCTACCAGGTGTCGCAAGTCTAAGGATGCGAAGGCGCGCGTGCCCAAAATCCCCCGCCGCTTACACTACTACTGTAGCTCTCCGTGGACCACTGCGATTATAAACGACACCGTACTAACAAGATACGAATATTGAACAGAACAGTGTCCCGTTTAGCACGTGCGAAGCCATATGCTGGGAAGACAGAAATCGCTTACTTTGTCGATGCAGTCAACCTTCCAATTATATGCAGTAGGTGTACAAGAAGACGCGTCATGGCACGTCATGAAGTTACCCGATACTACTCATGATCCAGTCATGCATCAACTTGAGACCGAAAGCCCCGGCATTCCGTGCACCACACTGATATTTTATACACTTTCAAACGAGATAGTCCTTGTAGACGGTATATGACAAGCCATGTTGACAAACAGGCTGTATCCTCGACGCATGCCACTACTTCTACAAACGAGACACAAAAGTGTGATATTCCCCCAAAATTTCACAACACTCAGACGGCAACGGGGGGAGCCCAAGTGTATATCGTGAGGTCTATGCAACTGGTAGCGCCCCCGCTCCTGGTCTTCTTTTTGTGGCGTCTCTCAAAACCGTCATGATGCCTAGTGTTCTTTCCGGTCTTCGAAACGGGAAGCGGAGGGTTGCCCAGTCCCGCCACGCCATCCGCGAGGACAGGCGCCGTAAGGGTTGCCATAACATCACGGTCAACCCTGCAAAACAGTTCGTTAAATCGCGTATACGAAGCTGGGGTACCGTCGTACTTGTCGGATACAGCGCTGGCCCACTTCGTGGAACAAGCTTAACAGTTCGCGTATAATCTGCCCCTCTGGACGGATACAGAACCGCCGGCATCCTGAGTATCGTCAAGGTCTATGTGACCACAATCGCTCGTGAATCCATCCGTGTACGTCCCACGTTCACGCCCGTCGAAAGCGCTCAGACCCACTCTGTGCAAACTCCACGGCTCGACAGAGGTTCGACACCGCGGGTGGGTAAATTCGCCGAGGATCTCCTCGACGAGGATAAATTAGTCACGACCGCGGCCAAAGTATGACTACATTGCAAGCCATACGTCATGAGTTAAAGGCACGTGCACAGTTGGAACCCATCAGGCCCCATCACAACAATGTGCCCAACGGGACGATCCGTGTACTTGTATACTACGCGAACCACGCAGTCGATCTTGACGTTAGAAACAACTTCAAGGAAAGACCCCAATGGTATTGTTCACCACATGGAAATGTCTGCATCATTTTTTTCCCGAAATGATTCCTCTGATACCTGAGCGCATATGTCAACGAGGTCGCCCGCCTGAGTGGCTAAACGCGTGAGGTACTCATGGCGAGCCTGTCCCTCTGCCAGGACAGAGGTGTCGTACGCGGCACTGGCGAGCATTCCGGCCGTCAATTCTTGTTGAGGGCAAGTGAGCAACGTGTGATGGGTATCCGTCACACATGGGTGCCGTTGAGGTGGCGTAAGATACAATATAAAGCAACGGGGTGGGCTGGACAACAAACTACGCGAGCCGGGTTGTCGTAAGTAGGACAAAATAGGATATGTACAGCCTCAAAGCATGCTGATGAAGATGCCCATCCATCCGAAGCCCGAGTACGTTAAGGTTATTTGAAGTACTGTACCAGGTAGTACCTTGCAACCACGGTATGGACAGGCGATGCTCTTCCAACTCACATTTCGGGCGTAAGTGCTGCCTCCAACACTCTCTACCTTCCTTATGAGAGGCTCTGCATTTTTGAGCACACGATCTTCAACGTGATTCTCACCGAGGCTCTTAAGCTTGAAGCTGAGCCTGTTTTGGAGGTGGGAAACAAAGTCCGCGCGAATGATGGGTTATGACTGACGGACAAAACGGGAGGGGACGTGCAGAAACGGAAGGCCACGATAGCACCTCTAAACCAGCCACCACTGATCTCTTTTTGTAAAGCTGACGAGCCACATTTGGAGCGCAAATTGTTTCCTTGCTGCGGTATGTCAACTTCAATTGGTGCTAATGTGCGCAGATGTATATTAGCGCGATTCGATGCTTACCCTCGCCAACAATACTCACAGGCAAGACGCGACATCGAAATCCTGTATTCGTCTTTCGAGCTCTTGCTTAACTCAAACCAGGGTAGCGCGTCGGTGTACAAATCGGTCTTTCTTGAGGACAACGAAGATTCCCTCCACCCTCTGCGATGCTGTCATGTTCAACGTCAGCGTCGTTGGATGGTAGCAGCGCATCCAGCATATGCAGCTCCTGCGGTTAGCACGTACGGAGCAGGGGTGTAGTTGCTTGCACGCCACAGTGTATTGATCGATGAAAGCTATAAAATGGGCATCACCCAAATCGATAGCACAAGCGAATGGCTCACTCCTTAAGGTAGCCCATGACGTATTTTTCGCAGCTTGAGCCCTTGACGAGGTCTTCGATTTTTGACCAGACGCTGTCGCATTCCTGCCAAACAAGAGGTTGTGCGACGCACACACAGAACGCCAGTGAATTTGAAGTCAAGTGGGAAGAAGCACGCCGTCATCATCAACTACCAACTATGTATAATTGCCCCCGATTAATTTTTTACTCCACTGTCTACATCCTCTTTCTCGACCGTTGTTTAGAGTTAGCAACCGACACAATGTTTGCCGTCGTCGCATGGGCATGGTGCACCGAAACTCGTCGAGCAAAATGAAAAACGGTGATCTACGGCGCACCTTCGTATCAAATCCAGTGTGGTTATGTTTTCTATTTTATCGTTTTTAGAGTTAGTTACAGATGTTTTTTGCTGATTGTCAAGGAGAGATTATGAGCGAACGAAACAGAGTAGGAAAAAGTAAATCATGGACTGAATGAATTCCTGTAATAAGACCAAGAAGATGGTATGAAAACAATTTAAGGCAAACCATGGGACGGGATGAAAAGTCTCCATTTCCCCCTCCATATTTAACGCTCGATGTCTCGGGCAAGAGATAGGTAGAAAAAGTTGAAAACATGGATTCGACCGACTTGGCCAACTCCCTCGAATCTTTAGGGTTTTCAAAGGTTTGTTTAACTAATTTCGCTGAAAAGTACAAAGGTTCAAACCCCTCGCAACAAGTTATAGAGAGTTTTCTCCGCTAAAACATATGCGGAAAAAATATGAGATGTATCCACGCATTCTCCTCGCCGAGACTTTTTCGAATACAACGTAAAGCAAAAGAGACGACCCTCAGCTCATTTGTACCAGTATGAAACAGAACCAACTGTTTTTAATATTCGTTCAATCGCTGTTTTCTTTAAACACCGAGAAAATACATATCGTCGTACATCTGATTTACCTGGAACACGGCGCTTTGACAGTATATTTCAACGAACCTGGGATTGCGCCAGTCATTCGAAACGTTTCGAATTCTAAAAGTTCAAAACAAGATAAATGCCGGCGGAAAGACCATAGTGCTTGTGAAACTCGTTGCAGTCACTAACTTTTTATGATGTTGCAAACACGGCGGGCTTGAGTACCCGGAAGAACCTATTTGCTTTTTGGGAGAGTGCGGCTTGGCAATTTTTCCTTGCATTGTTCATGATGTGCCAAAGGCAATGCAGATGAACTGTAGTGGGCAGAAACTCCGCGACGGCGCGTGTCATCGCAGCGGTGGCGTCTGTGACGAACACCTACATGACAAGGGGGGTCATGGCGGGATCAAGAGAGATGAACAAACGCACGGAGCGATTGGAGCACCACGCATGATATGCGGAGTCGATGGGAATGTACAGTTGTCTGTGGCAGGAGCACTCAAACACCGCCACGCTACGTACACGCACCATGTCTCAACACAGTTCGATTAAAATGTTACCGTCCCAGGCACAAACCATAATCATTTCCCCGACCACAACAACTCATCACATGACTCGAGCACATCGTAGGGAAAACATTCCACCACCTCGTGTTGGCGTAGCCAAGAGAGCGAGAGCGGTTTAGCAGCACCAGGGGCCGTCAAACGAAGAACCAAGTCCTTTTGCTTGAGGACGTCTTCCTCACCTCCGGGTGTCCCCCACAAATATTGCAGTAGTGCTTAAACGCCCACAAGAACGAGGTTGTTCGCTCGTCGGAAAAGAAGCCTTGAGCCAAAACCATAAACTTGTTGTCGGAGTCAACACCGATGAACAACATCAGTTTCAGGTCATACCTGCACAAAGTATATGGAGTCGAGGCAGTATTGAGAACCCCCCTGACGTATCCACGCATTACGGCAATCTATTTGGTACCCACGGGCAAGCTTTTGCAAGCCTATCGTTTCAATAGCAGTACCTAAACACATTGGCCCCGGTTCGGAACGTGATACTCCACACCTGTTGGTCAAGCAAGTGTTACCCTGTATGATAATGCCACCAAACTGTCGGGGCAGGACTTGTTGCTCGGCGGTAGAACAAATCACCGACTTCAATCGATGCAGGGCGTCGGTTTCCAAGTTGACGTAGCAGCCGTTCATACCAACCAAAGAGGCCACCAACTCCAGCTCATCCGTCGGGGTAGACAACATCTCGCGCTGTATATTCTTCACCATGTTTCTGACCTACAACAATGGGCAAATATGTGTGGTTGTCGCGGGCGGATACGGGTGTAGAGACTGTGAGGTAGGGGTTTGCGAGGCAGACATTTATTTGCAGGGTTATTTCGCGGCTCGAGACTATTAGAGGACTACGCGTGTAGGTTATCCTTGGTCAACAGAAAGCCCTGAGCAACATGTACGGTCTTCGCGGGGGGGGTATCACCGAGGCTCACCCTAAAAAGTTGAAAATTGTCAACTTGAAATAAAAATCTGCACTAACGATAAACTCGTTCGATCGTAGTACAGTAGTCTGCCGTTCAAGTGCATGTTCACGCATGATCTCGTGTTCAAGAAATCAAGTATCCCTCGCCCTGAGATGAACTCAGGTCCAAACCGATAGCGGGAGTGAGCACAATTTTGAACACATTCCGTAGGTCCGGACAAGCGAGGAGTGCAGACCTTCGACGTATGTGGTGGATTTAAGGGTTTAAGTGCCACTCAAACCGCCGGTGTTTCGCTCACCCTCTGGCGCCCGGGTTCACCCAGTTGAACGGGTGTGAAACGGTCGGAAATCAACCTGTACTTGTCGAATTGCCGCAAGCCCGTCGTCGTCCAACGTCAAATATCATCTTCATAGTCAGCTTTAATTGTTTCAGTAGGCATCAAGTCCTGCCTTTTCTTGTCTGTTTCTTCCGCGTTGCAAGCTTCAGCGTGGTCAAGGCAAACCTGTGGCGGGAGAATATTCGGTGACCATATGAGCTTAGAGATGTTATTCACTACCCCAGGCACAGTGCGAGGAAAGATGGGAAACACCCGTTATATTACTGGCACTCGTCAATTACGATAGACGTGAGGAACGCCCACACCAAACTGCAGCTGAGCTTACCTTGTGCGTTGTCGGTTGGCTATCCACCCTCCAACTAACCTTGACTTCGAATGGGCACTGGCACTGGCGCAATGCAAGGATGGTGGGACGGACGGAAGAAGGCCGAAAGCGATAACCAACAGTTAAGATGTATGCGCAAGGGTTGGAGGCGGGGCGAAGCATTCGGCGTTCTAACCTTTGTATTGGCGCCAAGGCCCCTTTTTTCAATCCCCTCCGGTAGCCCTCGGTCGAACTTGCCATGGTTAGCATAAAAAAAACATGCAAGTAGACGGCCTTACCTTCGCTGATTGGGTATTTCTGTGCGTCGTGGGGTCAGCGACTCTGGGCGTTGCTTGTGACCGACCCGCGTTCCTGCACGCAAGCTCCATCCTTTTGGGGCGACTGGTTTTCCCCTCGACCAATTGCGAGCACCGAATAAAGCAACGGTCGGACGCCGGCAAGAAGATGGGCTATATTCGGGCTATTAAACGACCCTTCAACACCGCGGATTGTACTGCACGACTGCCGACGGAGCTAACACGGGATTAATGACAGATGCAGGGATTGTTTCCACGTCCGCAGACTTCAACTTTCAATGGACGTACCCGTTCAACAACTCGATGTAGCGTCCGACATTTGTGGCCACAGTGGACCATCGCGGCCCCACCTTTGTCCCAGACCGCTGACCAGGTGTTATCGGCGTCGTCCAGTACCTCGAAGACGGGAGCAGGAACATGGGGCTTCTGTTCGTGGTCGACGTCCGGCCGGTCGGTTGTTTGGTCGTCGTCGCGATCGTCTACGATTGTCGTACCTTTTCCTTCACATTTGTAGGCCACGGCGCTGGGGGAATCTCGCCAAAATGAACGACGAGCACCTTCTCCGGCGTTGTGTTGTTCTCACAGTACTTCTTGACAGCTTCTGCGGGGGACTTGCGGGCGCGCGACATTACAGCCCCCGCATCTGTCCCGGGTAGGTTGCCTCGCACGTTTTTCTGGCTCACCAAGTTTGCGATGAAGCCGCTGAGCTCCTGCAGTCTCTTCCCTTACGACAACGTCAGAGATACAGGTACCGCCCTTTCGAAGACAAGAGGTATCGGTGGTACTGCACGGAGCGGAGGCCAGCCGCCAGCAACGCTACAACAGCAGCACGCAGATACGCCGCGGGTAAGACAATACGGCGTACCAGGTGTACGACTACGAGCCAGCACAAGATAAACAGGCCAGGGTTTTACTCGGAATACTCGTACTACTAGTAGCTACAGCAGTACGAGTACTCGTACTTGGTACCTGGTGTACCTATAGATACGAAGTACGGTAGTGTAAATATGTGCTTGTGTGGTGCTGCTGTTGTATTGCGGTATACCTGCGGTACCTGTGGGTGTGTATCATGTCTGATATTGGTCCAAAATTCAAATTTCAAATATTTATCCCGAATGAGGAAAAAATAGCGATGGTCGCACACCATGTACGGCCCGTGCAGATCCGTCCAAGCAAACAAGGACAGATCCAACACCTGGAAAGAAGCAACTGCCTCTATAGATCAACAGCCCATTTCTATGCATGGTCAACAGTCAGGAATGACAACGATAGATACGACAATAGCCTGCGCTCTGCACCCACCTCCTCTGGAAAGCCATGCTTCGAGCTTGAGCTCGACTCGTCTGTGTTGACATTGTTGTTAGGCTTCTTGCTGATTGTGCCGAGATAGCTGCTCGAATCTAGCGTTGGAGACTACTGTACAAAAGACTGTAGGCCACTGCGAGCGGCTTTGCCGTCGTGTCGTGCGTGGCAACGCTGCGTGGGCGGGTCAGCCTCAGCCTCGACATTGTGAAGTAAGATCGCCGTTGGGTAAACGGTTTTGTATGAGTTTAGACCGCGCAGATACGAGAGGATGAGTACTGATCGTCCTTGGATTTGATTTCTTGAACATTACTCGCGAGTTCCTTTTACCGGCTCCCGTTTTGAGATAGATTTGGGTGCGGAATAAAGCTCTTCATAAGCGAGGAACTCCATAAAACCTGCAGCGTAACTTATATGTTGGCTGTTTTTCGGAGCATGCCCAGATTTGGAGCTGGTGGAAATGCGGTCGTAGTGATTTCCTTTACCAACGATCGATGCCGATGTACAACGTGCTCTACGATATGGGTACATAGGGACGCTCACTCTCGGTCTTTAGGGAGCACGTCCATCACGGCGCATGCACTATGGTAGAAATACCTGTTCAGTCAGGCTCTTCCCTGTACGTGGTGGTGTTTTTACTCCAGGCTAGTATTGCATGTCGGAATCATGGCCTTTGATCCTGGAATGTATTGTTATGGAGACCGAGTGGAGACGGCGAGCGTGCGTGCACTGGGACGGCGACAACATGGATACGCCTGAATGCGATTACGGGGTTCAAATTAGAAGAGGTTTGTTTAAAGTTATAGGTGGGGATACAGAGTGCCCCGTGCAGGTCTGCCGATAATTGACCAGGTCCTCGGAGAGTACTAATTTTCGTTTCCTTCGTAGAGACGTAGCTTTATTCGATTCCACCAGAGCCCCGGATAGCTTCTGAATATGAAACGCCAACCTGATCATACGAAACCCATCGAAATGATCTCAAATTCGGATAATTACAGGCCTTTCGAGGCCGTATCTTAACAGTAGGTAGTCGATTTAGGCCTACTGTGGGGATCCCAACCTTTTATCGTTTAGGCACCAATATATAACAGTAGTAGGCGTTTCGCAAAAAAAAAATATACTGGGTAATACGAGAGATAACATGTTTGTGAAGAAGATCCCTTTTTCTCGGAACGAAAAACGTGATGTAAGTTCCAAATAACTCAGGATAACTCGGATTTTTTTTTTGCCTTTCTCAAAATAATGCTGATTTGTGTGGCACAAAAGCTAGACTAGTCTTAGTAGTTTTTGCCATTTTTTAAATGCGTTTTAACCCGAAAGGCGACGAATTTTTCCCGTTCTCACTTTTTCGGTTTTGAAAACGTATTGTGTTCGACCATTCCGTGAAAACCTTAACTAACTCCTGGTGGAAGCCGCTTCTTCAACGTGTTATAGCCTTTGTAGTCAGCACCACATGACAGTACTACTAGCAACACGCAAACACAACAAAGCGTGGATTTTGGACAAAAGCCTCCATTGTATTGTGTTCTGCCTCTGGCAACGTGGAGTTTCACCTTATCAGCTCGTGAGTCATTTCTGGTAGCCTTCGACTGCTTCCCGCTGTACCTTATGCCATCACACCCCTCAAGGTGAGATCGAGCCCAAAATTGACGGGCTTTGGCTTCTTGTGGGGAGATGTTGCCGTTTTCAAGGGCATGAGTAGTGCAAACGTTCAGTTAGTTTTTGTTTTTCAATTATATACTATTTGGCGTCTCCTGCACACCCACGATTATCGACCACTGCATGCAGCAGCATGAAATCGAGGCGTGGACCTCGGCCGAAAACGGGTGGACGTCCAAACAAACGGGATTTAACCATGAGCTGCTGGGGAGACACAACTATCGTGTTTGCTGAGGCAGCCGGAGGCGGAACTTCGGAAGACGGCATAACTTGCTGCGCTCAAAGCATGTCGGAACCCGGGATATTGGCGGGGGATTACGGTCCTCCTGGGCCTCAAAGAGAGGGACACCGCTATCTCTTCAGTTAGTGCATCATATGAATGACTAAAACCCTGCCCAGCGTCCTCGTTCTCATAACCATGTACGTCGAAATCGTGGCCGGCGATCCGGGCAATCTAGAAATGCGTTGCCATTGAAACAAGTAAACGACTAGCTCTACAAAAAGAGGTCACTTTATGGCCAACATCATTCTGAAAGTTCCCGGTCTCGAGTTTGCTGCCAGACACGCGCTGTACGATAGAAGTGGCATGTTTTGGCAAAACGTATGTTCTGGGTGACAGTTGCTAACAACCCAAAGTCGTCGAAATTTAGCTACATTTTCGCAAAAAAAATGAAGATAATGTTTTGAATACGTAAGCCACGCAGACAGTTTTTTTTGTCATCGAGTTGCGAGTTTCACTTAAAGTTTGCTCAAAATGAGTAACTTTTGGGGTGACGCATAGAGCCAGCTCCCCAAGGCAATGTTAGATATTGCTGTTCTTTTCAACCATTTCACCTCAATGACGTCATTACGACGTCATCAGCGGGCGTTTCGAACGGTGTTTCGTATGGGTTAGGGTTGGCGTTAGGGGCAGGGTTAGTTCCATATGGTTCTTGAAAATCCCGATAGTGTAAGTTACCCGGGTCCTCAAGGCATGAACCTTGCAGAGAAAATATGGTGAAATGTCACCTGCTACCGTAGCATGTAGTATGTGGCTCGGAACGACTGCCATGCTTGTTCTACATCCTCGTTCGTTGCACATCGACACGATGGGAGACAGTTCGTCCTGGTGTTCCAATAATTTTTTCCCCTAGGCTAGACTAATATGTCTGGGTGTTGGGCGAAGCATAGGACACAAGCTACGAAAGAGACTAGTGCGCGAACATAATTCTCAGACGCTCGTCACTCGAGGAGCTCTTCGTATACCCCTACAACCCAGCACTGCTTTTGAGGAAATCGAAAACGAAAAAGTCGATGAAAGACCTCATGGCCCCAAGATCACTCCGCCGACTGCTAGTGAAGCGCAATTGCGTCCCCCCTCCCCCTGCTGTTAGCCCGTCTCCCTCCCTCCTTCTTCCTTCCGTGAACCAATGATCTATGCTGTCCAATCTTTCTCCGGTCTTCCTCTGTTTGGTGACGCGCCGCTGCGCATCAGGGTCGACGTTCTCGCATGGGTAGTAGTGTTTCCTTCCGTCTTCGGGGTGGGTGACGACCTCGACACACACGGAATGGCGGATAGACGCGCGTGTTTTTCTCGTCCAGTCTCTCCTTTCATTGGCAGACGTCTTCGGCACTGCGCACGTGCGTGCGTTTTCATTGGCACCCGGTGGTACGAATCGAGCAATCGATGTGGAAGCCCTTCGTGCGAGCAACGGGGGTGGTCGCAGCAAAGTTGTTTCGGAAATATATATTACCATGTATCCCCATGCGTATGAAGTGTATGAGGCCTCGCACCATAATGGTTGCACCTCTTCGGCCAAACGTTTTGTGTGGCCGGTTGAGGTCTTCATGTGTGGAACTACGACGCGTGCTACGATAGGGATGCGCCAATTTTTTTCCAGGGTTTCTCACCTTAGAAGCTTAAGACATGTCCTTCTTAACCCAAAACCTGACTTGCAAAAAAAAGAAAAACTGCTTCATCGCGGATGAAAAATCCATCTTGCCTAGGTACACTACGAGAATCAGGCCAATGATTTTTTTTTCATGTATTTCCGATCATTCGTAGTTAAGGAGCTCCGTCAAATTCAGAAACAATTTAAGACAAAACGTGCTACAACTTGGGCGGGGGCTATCACCGCAGACGGATACCTTAGCATTGCAGTAACGCGGCGTCTTCAGAGGGCCCGGGCGTACTTCCAGCGGTACAAGATGAAAATCTATCATCACCCGGTGGTGTGCTTACGGTTGAAGGTGCGGTTGCTGAAAGCTGAGGTGGCCGAGACGCTTCTTTACAGTTGCATGACGTGGAGCCCGAAGAAGCCTGACTATGACAGGCTACGACGGGTTAACCACTCCATGCCCCTCCGATGCCTTGGATGGCGGAAACGGAAGCGCGCCGACCACACCCTATCGTACGCCGACGCGCTTGCCAAAAAAGCTTTCGAGAGCATAGAGGCCGTAGTGCGCAAACGGAGGACAATGCTTGCGGGATGCGTGGCACGTATCGGGGAGGAGCGTCTGCCACAGAGGGTAATGTGTGGTGAGCTTGTTGTGGGTAAGGGCTACTGAGTGGGGCAACAGAACGACCGGATGGCTCATCTTTACGAGGATATGTCGGTCATTGGAATGAAATTCGAAGGGTGACGAAAGGCTGCTCAAAGGGCTGGCAGATGGTTTCGACGCGTAAAGGGGGGAGCCGAGTTTCCATGCGGAATAGACATGAAACAGAGAGACCCAAAGCTGCAGAGCGACGCGCAAAGGCTGCGGCAGCGCCATCTACCGTCGGCATCTCTAAGCGGCCGGGGGTAGGGGAAAGAGGGAGGGGGGGGGGGGGTAGGGGGGTAGGGGGGAGGGGGGGGGGAGGGGGGCATGTTTTGGGGGGGGGGGGGGGGGGGGGGGGGCAGTGGGGGGAGGGGGTGAAGGGGGGGAAGGAGGGAGGAAGGGGGAAAGGGGGGGGGAGGATGGGGGGGCGTCATGCTCAAGGGACTCAAGTCTGGGTTTGGCAATCATCGCCTTGAAAGTTGTGGGCCTTCCAATGACCGTCACAACATTCCTATGACCGCCACAAGACAGCGTAAGACCGCCCTGACCTCTTCGCCATGTGGCGTTCTCTCCCCAGTGCCATTGATGATGCTCTTGATACCCTCTATGAGCCAAATGCCGTCTTTAGTGAGTTCCTAGGGTCTGCTACTGTGACATTCTATTTTTCTTTTCCTTTCCTTGCTTCCTCTTCTTATCTTGTCTTTTCTTGCTTTTGTTGTATTTTCTTTCCTCTCCTTTCTTTTTTCGTTTTTCTTCTCGCTTTCTTTATTTCCTTTCCTTTTTTATTATCTTCTTTTCTTTTCTTTGTTTCTTTTTTTCAATTGACTTGCGTCTGTCGTGCGTATGCGTAGTGATGGATACTACGTGCAATATATACGTGGTAGTCTTTCTTGGGTGGCAATCGGTTTTGTCGGTTTTTTCCAGGCGCGAGTAGTGAGACGTATGCACCAGTATTGACCTGGCACATCGTAGACTGACTCCCGATTTCACTTTTATATGTTTCTGGTGGAGGCATGAAATGCGTCAGCTGTAATATATGCGTGTACCACCTTGGGTTGTTTGTGGTATTGCTCAGCTCCAGAGTGACTGGAGCCTGTCCTGTGACCTCGGACTTGAATATGCAAGTTTATGTTAGAAAGACAGCAGCAACAACACCTCTATCGTACCACGTATCCTATATCTCAGCTCGCCTAAAAAATATACTACACACGTCGTACACGCAATATATTCATTTTAGTAAAGACTGGCGTAATTAAATGTTGGCCGGGTCGCGCGAACGAACTTCCTTGAATTAAAATGCCTCGGGTCCTGTGAAAGTTATGGTGCTCCTCGTATTAGGAGCTCCGAAAATCCTTGCCCACTCCTCTAGCGCGGGATGAATGACATCTTCAACTATCTTGTACCTGTGGCAAGACCTCTAAAACTGCAGAAGAGCCATCCCACGGCACGGGTGCAGCATCGGAAAGTCCCTGGGGTCCTCACATGAGGAGCTCAACATCTCACCCGAAAAATGACTTCGAAGGCATTCGTTCGCACAACCCCACCAAGCTTCTATGCCTTAGTCCAAAAAACAAATGTACTTGGGAAATTGCTTCATTGACCGGCAGTTCCTCACATGAGGAGCTCAGATGGCCAGGGACTCTCTCGCGCAATCATACAACAGCAACCCCTACCGTGGGATGACCCTGAAGCAGTAGCAGTGGTTAGTTATGTAGTCCTACGATATTTTGGAGCTTTTCACTGCGTGCAACGATATAATGCACATCACTCTTAATTTTGTTAGTGCAGAACGAAAACGAACTATATAACTTCATGCTATTAACACGTTAGGTTAAATCATTAGACTATTGGCAACATAGCGCGCTAGTGCCACGAGTACCGCTTGGAATATATTTGCAGACAGCAGTAAAACCATTATTAAGAGAGTAACTACCACGCCCCACAATTTCCGCCAAGTAACTGCCTGCTGCTGTGGAAAATAGCCGACATGGCAAATATTTCGGAGTGTGGTGGCCACAGGGCGATATGTCGTGCGTAGCAGAACCCATACCGTCAACGAACGGTAGCATGCCAAGGTGACGCAGTCATTGCAGTCATTGGCTTGTGTGAACCAAAAGCTCGGTCTTGCTGCTATAGTCTATCCGACGTGTGCGAGAACATCACATGACGATGCCAGTCAATTTTGCGAAAACAATACATAAATCCGTATTATGATGATGCATTTCGTTTGGCCGCCCGAAAGTCGGCATATTATTAATATTTTTTTTTTCGATTTCCAAGTAGTGTTTGTTAAAGCTTGCTCTAAATCACGTGTGAAAATTTCAGGCCAGAACCACAAAAAAAAAGCGTGGCAGAGCGATATTTTGAAATTTTCTTCATTCTTGTCGAAAAAGATTGAATGTACGAGGTATACGGAATCGAGTTTTAAAAGTTTGAATGTATATGGAATCGAGTTTGGGTGCTATCTCCTGATGGGTGGCGAATTAGGCAATGGGGAACTTATATCAATGTTCTTCTCTTCTAGCGTCTTTAGCATAATGTCCACCAAATATCACCCTTTGACCGGATTCGATTTTTCTGTACGGATATATATTTTTGGTTGGAAAAGTTGGCGCTTTAGAGTTTTCGCGGATAGTCATTCGCGGATTTATGATAAATAGAGTTGTTGTTGTTGTTGTTGTTGTTGTTGTTGTTGTTGTTGTTGTTGTTGTTGTTGTTGTTGTTGTTGTTGTTGTTGTTGTTGTTGTTGTTGTTGTTGTTGTTGTTGTTGTTGTTGTTGTTGTTGTTGTTGTTGTTGTTGTTGTTGTTGTTGTTGTTGTTGTTGTTGTTGTTGTTGTTGTTGTTGTTGTTGTTGTTGTTGTTGTTGTTGTTGTTGTTGTTGTTGTTGTTGTTGTTGTTGTTGTTGTTGTCGTTGTTGTTGTTGTCGTTGTTGTTGTTGTTGTTGTTGTTGTTGTTGTTGTTGTTGTTGTTGTTGTTGTTGTCGTTGTTGTTGTTGTTGTTGTTGTTGTTGTTGTTACTGTTAATGTTGTTATTGTTGTTGTTGTTATTGTTGTTGTTATTGTTAATGTTGTTATTGTTGTTACTGTTGTTGTTGGTGGTATTGTTGTTGTTGTTGTTGTTATTGTTGTTGTTGTTAATGTTGTTGTTGTTGTTGTTAATGTTGTTATTGTTGTTACTGTTGTTGTTGGTGTTGTTGTTGTTGTTGTTGGTTTTGTTGTTGTTTTTTTCTGACCCCGACAGTACCGTTTTCCCTACTCGACGATATGTGAACACTCACCTGGGAAACCTCATCGGCTGTTAATAGGTCTTTGACCTAATTTAGATATCTTACATCTGGCACGCACATAGATGGTGCCTCATAGGGCCGCACTATGATTGATTGTCGCGTCTCGAAAAGTGTTGTTCGCTCTAAGAATGTTTCGGTCCTCGTGGTTCTTGTAGAGTACACCGGATCGGCAGCATCGATCGGCTTTCAGGGTTATCCATACATAGTTTACCACCACTCGAACCAGTACAGCGCTCCGTTTGGTGTTACTCAACTGACCCCGTGGCCGAGCATTCAACTCAACGGTTCGCTTGAACAATTCAATTTGGTGACCGGACCACTGCAAACGGCTCGCTGTTCATGGCCTCTCGTCCGCTCGGGTGGTGAATGAGATGAAACGCTAATAATGATGGGGGTACGGGGTACGGCACTTGTCACCACTATTTCATCTACGTCATAATCTGTGAGTTCGACCATTCGAGTAAAATAGTCCATTGATACCAGATCCCAGAATCTGCGTGACTCTTCGTTGTCGCTTACCGGGTTACGAGCGCATGCCACTTATTCAGTGCCTTTCAAATTATGGCGGCGAATCAATATAGTCAGGACACCGTTGTAACTCATATTCTGGTTTTGTTTTGTTTTATCATAACTTGTACTTGACTTTAAAATGCATCGTGCCTTGATTGCAACATGTTCATTGATCGAGCGCGAGGTTTCATATTTTCCATCCCTTCGCGTGTCACAAATCATTGAATCGATATCGGCGTTCAAGGGTATAACCATAGCGCTACCCCGAGCAATCTTCATCTTCGCCTAAAGATCTCTCATGCCCGGCCACAGAGTCTCCGTGCTCCTTTCGCGGCCCGTTGTTTATCACCACAACTTGCGTGTGGTTTGCGTTTACACCACCGCCAGTTGAGAAGGCCAGAAAAAACCGCAACACGGAGAAAGTATACGAAGGACCTGTATTCGGCATGCGGAGGGGGGGGTGAATACGGTATGAAGAGTAAGCTTGTGATTACTATACAACATTTCGAAGGTCGATTTAAGGATCCACAACAAGATATTATAGAACGTTTTTCTAACGACGTCAGCAGTGAGTTCGACGAAATTAGGGTCGATACTCATATTTTCAAGCTGCGTTGTTGGTGTGCTTGTAGTGTACTATGTGCGTGAGTTTTTTTCTTTAATGAGAGGGGTCCTGCGTTTGAATATTGTATATTTTTGTACATTACATGCAGCCTTCCATATATTTTGTTTTCCTACATACACCGTAATGGCTGGCGTTGGCATTTTTGCGCTAGGTGGCAAACTTTGAGCTAGATCCAACATTATCTCTTTGCCCACCACCCGCATCATCGCGCGGACGTAGCACCACGCATATAACAAACTCTTACCTGGTATACATATATGCGACCAAAAAAGCTGTTGAAACTCCCCCCCCGTTGGACTACTCCGCCCTCTCCTCACCGGGTGTACGACCTTCAAGACCTACATGATAACTGATGCATTCCTTCCACAACAACAGTCAGATTTGTCCTCTTAAAGGTGTTATAGCTTCCGCGCATAGATTGATTTCTCCCCCCCACCCCCGCTCCATCTTCCTCGAACTCCAGCCCCCGCACCCTCAAAACCTCCGCCCTTCCCTCACCGGCTATACGACTTACAGGATACACTTGATAAACTGATGCATTTCCTTCCACAGCTGTCAGATTTGGCCCCCTCAAAAACGGGTTTCATAGTTTCCGCGCACAGACGAATAACCAGCACAGGTACAAGCCACACACTGTGATTCCAAGAGGAGTCGCCGACCTATATCCTTGATAAGGACACACGTAGTAATATGCGCGATGTGAGCCTCACACACATCTTGCAAATATCAGTTTCGACGAGGTCATCGATCTCACAACTAACTGGAGTGTATAAATTGTTATAATATACTCCGAGTATATTTTTTATAAATGTGTTACTGTAGCTTCCAATACGCAGCTCTATCATATGTGTGGCGGATGGTTCAAGACATGATGGCGTCCAGCTATCTTTGGTGACATCTTTAACGGGTCTGACGTTGTTATTTTGTTTGTGGATTTCATTTTCCATATGTGAGTGAGCGGGATACGAGTGAAAGAAGCCACGCACACGTCGAAGGCAGAAGATGGGTCGTAGTCCATTAGAATAACAACAACGACAACAACAACAACAACAACAACAACAACAACATCAACAACATCAACAGCAACAACAACACCGAGAACAACGACAACAACAACAGCAACAACAACAACAACAACGACGACAACAACAACAACAACAGCAGCAACAACAGCAACAACAACAACAACAACAACAACAACAACAACAACAACAACAACATCAACAACATCAACAGCAACAACAACACCGACAACAACGACAACAACAACAACAACAACAACAACAACAACAACAACAACAACAACAACAACAACAACAACAACAACAACATCAACAACATCAACAGCAACAACAACACCGACAACAACGACAACAACAACAACAACAACAATAACAACAACAACAACAACAACAACAACAACAACAACAACAACAACAGCTTCTTCTAACCGTTTGATCAACACAGCGACCCATGTTACGACAGCGACATGGGGACATTTTTCTGGGCGAGATTTCTCACCGAGAGATCTTTATTATTACATTTCTCCCAATGCCACGCACGGTGGCGGGGTACCGACGCGTGCCACGATAGAGGTAGCATTTACTGGCTTTGTTTTTCTGGACATGGACGGGCCTCCTTAACCCAAAATCGTCGGAAATAGACCATTTTTTGTTCATGAAAATTCATGTTGTTTAGCTAGGCCATGGGAGGTTTCATCTGGTACCATTTTGTTGAGCTTTCTAGCTCTTCTTTTCGTCTGAAATTTCTTCTGAATGATCGGGCTCTTTTTTAACCACTAATCGTCGGGAAAAAAAACAGTATTTTTGCATTGAATGGTTCTTGTTGTGTACCTAGGATATGGGAATATTCATCCGCGGTAGCATTTTTTTGCAATTTTATTTCAATAAGTTTTTGGGAGAGGTCTTGAGCTCCGGGAATAAATAATGAGGAACCTCAAAAAAAAAAGCAGTGCACCTCGCTGTAGTAGCTGCACGCGTCTGTGGGCAATCCTTTTTTAGTGTCTACAAGGTGTCCAAAAACTCGCGCGATGTTCTTTTTCGGTCACAGCGGTCTGTTCGTGAGCTGTCTTAACATTTTCCCGATATCGTTGAACGAAAATAAATGGAAGGTTGGCTAGCGACGCGCTGCAACCAAAAATAAATGTTGCTGAAACGTGTTTTTTTCAGTGAGGTGTACAGAGTCACTCGCTCGAGTATGATGGCCCAGACGACGCGGTAGTGTTAGTTGAAATGGGAAAGAAAAAATCTGTGATTAGTATACCGTAGCAGCAACAGCAAAAAATGCCGCATGGTCTAGGTACAGGACGAAAACCACGCATGTTTTGAAGAGCGAACGTCTCCGACGATTAGAGGGTGTCAACGACCTAAACAAAAGCACCCGGTATAGTATAAAAATTGAAATGCACTCCAGCTGTGAGATCGAATATTTTGTCGAAACTCATCTTTGCAACCTGTGTGTGATACTCCGATCGCGCGTATTACGGGTTGTGTGTCCTCATTAAGGATATAGGTCGGCGACCCCCCTTGCAACTACAATGTCTGTAGCTATCAGGGTCAACAGGGTGATGTTAGGCAGTCTGTGCGCGGAAACTATAAAAAAACCCGTTTATGAGGGGGACAAAATCTGACAGCCTTTGAAGAAAATGCAACAGTTTATTTTCAAGTGAATCCTGTAGGTCGAATATGCGGTGAGGAGAAGGCGGAGTTTTTAAGGACGTGGGGGGCTGATTTTGGGGGCGGCAGGGGGGGAGGGGGGGGAGGGGACGGGTGGGGCAGGTCAATTTGTGCGTGGAAACTATAAATCCTTCTTATGTGGGGGAAAGGCGGGGGGGGGGGGCTTTAGGTCGCATAGATGTAGGGGTTTGCTAAATGCGTGGTGCTAGGTCTAGGCGATGGTGCGGGTGGTGGGGTATATATTAACGGAGTATCACACACAGCTTGCAACGAGTTTCGACAAAATACTCGATCTCACAGCTGGAGTGTATTTTAGTTGTTATAATATATTACCGGGGTAGGTAAAAGTATGAAACTAATATATATATATATGGATTAGTCTATATTTGTCTAGACACACACGCAACATCATTAATTAATCCGATTTCGGGGTGATTGGAATATGAATTGAACGCCAAAAATGTTGAGCAAAGGCCTTGAACGATTTTATGGGGGGAAATCCAAACCCATTACGGGAGTTGGCCCAACTTGACGTGGCATATTCGTGGTGGGCCAACAAACCCGGGGCAGCCAAGCGCGAATTTCGGCCGCGTCGACGACCACGGTCGAGGGCATGAACCAGGAACCTCACCTGGAGGCGACCGCGGCAATAGCCGTGCCCAAGCCAACAGACCATGAAACACCGTACTCCGTCCGTGGCGCCTTTATATGTAATGGCGGCCGCGATCCTGGGTTTGTAACAAGCTCGCTCGGGCAAGCGTCGTACGAGAGTCGACCCCAACAACCGAAAAACACGACTATTGGATCAAGAGTTCGGTAGCCTCATCACCGTCGCTGCTCCGCGCGGGGCGTTTTGATGCTCCCGCCGCCCACCCAAGGGGCTCTGGGGGTGGTGGCCTGCTCTCCCGGGCACCAAGCGAAAGGAGAGGAGGCTGCCGACAAGCGAACGACGTCGGCAGCAGGGCGTTGTGTTGTGTGGCTTCCTGGGTTATTTCGATTTTCCGCGGCATAATAAGAAGAGTAATGCCTCCTTTTCCTCGATAAGAAGAGTTGATTCTTCAACTACATTTTTTGATACTTGTATACAATCCAAAATATATATATGGGGCATTCATTTCTTAATTGGACACGTTCTTTAATCGTTGAAACTGGCCCTTAGGGGCTCAGGAGCGCCGTCAATTCAGAAACCGTTCAAGACTAAAAGTCCTACTACTTCTATCGCAGCAAGCGTGCAAATCGTATATTAAAAAGATTTCATGCCCGAGGGACGGTGCAACTAAAAAGGTACTTGCGTGTAATAGGGGATGTCGCGGTGTTGCCGTACGCAGCAGCCAATACATGTGAATAAATTGTGTCAATATCTTCTCGTTGTGCCTGAAAGAAACTTGTATACGAACGCGGATCCAATTAGGTAGATAATTGGAAGTAGTAGGTAGGTGTTATTCACGAAACAATATGAGATCTTTCCAACGATGTACGTGAACGTTTATCCGTCAATAACGCGTAAGTAAGAAGGTGAAATCCGCTAACAACATATTAATATAAAAACGACAAAATTTTGCTTTAACCGGGGACGAGCTCCAGCAATCCCCGGCAAAAAAAGCATCTGAACCGTGCGTAGTTATGCCATTTTTTTTCTTTGACATCAAGACGAAAAAAAATAATTGTATCATCACTCTCATTCGCTGTAAATCGATACCTGTATATTGCGGACATGGTTGGTCACCCCGCCATAGCTTCAATGGCTTTACCCTGCGAGTAATATATTCACGAAAGCTTCTCCAATCGTTTCAATGAACACAAGATTAGAGGTATTCGTGGATGTCCAAATCGTGCACGATTTTTAAAACCGGTCGCCCCGGTGACGGTGGCGTATCAGGTTATCCACGGGCCTGGTATAGGTCAGTTTCGTGAGTTCGAACCCCCCCGAGTGCATACTCGTATAAATTCGTGGGACGTTTTCTTGCGCACGAATTGACTTGCGGAAACCGCGAGAGCGTGGGTTGGCACCACTTACTTGATGAAAAATCGACGAGCAGTGGGATTGCTGAACCCTACCCATATTATGCGTGATAAAAAATAATGGCAAGAACCGGGGGGGATAAGGGACGACACCTGTGACCACGGCTTGTCTGAAGAAGCTGGGAAGTAAAAAGTGTGAGGGGAAAAAAAAAATCGTCTGAGGCTATCTATGCTGTTGCGCCGTTGGGCATGTATGTGCTCGTAAGCGCGTTCTGTGTATGTATGTGTGTAGCTGTGAAGTAAAATAAGAAAAAACGGTGGTTTCTCACATATAATTGTCATGCAAAGGATTTATTTACCTGTTAATAGAGGGCGAACAACATAGATTTACCCATCAATACTTACGTTTCTTGATGATTGCTACCGCTGGCACCCGGCATGCATGCGTAGGAAAACGAAACGTAACAACTCCGGTTCATTCAGTACTCTTCTTCCCCACCGATGGGATCGTTTCTCGATTTGGCATTTCGGCGCCACCTTCCCAATTCGGAATGTTACAACGCGAACTCTAACCCTGGCCGTATCATTGTGGTGCTACGATACACGTAGAGAGAGGTGCACCACTTTTTTTCCTTAGGTTCATTCCATTTAGAGACCTTATGAAGACCTCTCCAAGTATGGCAAAACCTGATTTGTAGAAGAATAAAACTGCTAGACCGGATGAAAAGAACCCATGGCTTAGATCCACAACGAGAATCTTGCCAGAGCAGAAAATGGTATATTTCCGACGATTTTGGGTTAAGGAGCCCCGTCATTCAGAAAACAACATAATAACCAAAAGTTGCTACCCCTATATCGTAGCATGCGTCCTGCTTCAAAGCTGAAATTTTCCTCGGAGGACCGTAACCAGGGGCTTACATTAGCCGGTGTGCCGTAGGGCCTTCGTTCTCTGGGAGATAATCAACATACGCCCCAGGTCGTGTGTAAGGACCTTCGCCCGATCGAGCTGAATCTACGGAAAAGGTTTTTGAAAGCTTGAAGTTAGGGAAGATGACTTGGTTGTACCAGCATATCACATAACACACCTGGTATAGTTTTTCTTTGAAAATAGTTTGCTCCATCCTTCTGCGTCGCCCCCCCCCCGCCCCCCCCCCGCTCCCCCCCCCAGCAACCCCTGCATCCCCCCCTGTTTGAATACGCTTGCTGAATAACGTGTTCTGTGTAACCACGCGGCGTGCCGCTACGGCGTAGATCGAGGAGAGAAGATAAAATACTCGTACACCGGATACCAAATACACACCAGGTGGGTCAATACCGTTCTGTCAGAGACCGTACCATATAAACCACACACAGGAGGTAAGCCGCACCTGATTGTCACCGGCTGCACCACTCACATATATACGGGCAGTATCGTTATCATCAAAGCCCGGGTCGTATCATTAACATCATCGACTGCCCCGCGGGGGGGCAGCTCCACACTCCGAGGCATATACCGAATAATGCCTCGACACATAATACGAAACCCCAGAATATACGAAACTGCCAAATATCCGCGGACCCGTATCGAACAACCGCATACCACAAACAGCCCCCCTATTCGGTGCTCGATACGATAGGTCCCGAACAACTTATCACTAATTGCCAAGTAAAACGGCAAATCCCAAATTCCATAATAAATCATTGCCAAGGTAAAACGGCAAGCCCAAATTCCGTCATGAAGAATTGCCAAGGTAAAACGGCAATCCCTATACCAAATCTCTCAATCTCCATTCCAGCATTGATCTCCCAATCTAAAGCGAGACAGTAACTATACGGGAAGGGAAAAATCCAACAAACAAGAGTATGCTGGTAAAATTCTCAACCAAAACCAATAACACCGTCTTCACTAAAAATAGCATTCCGCCCGATAACAACGGCCCCCCTGATGTGCAAAAATATAACACCGCCCGATAACATCCGGCCCCCCTGTTGCGTACTCTGGGCGAGTAGGACAACAGAACGTGTCTGATATATAAAGGGCATCTCAAATCGAACTATAACAGCCCCCCTGCTATTAAGAGGTGCTCACCACGGGAGTATGCAAAAGGCAATGATTGCATCTGAATTTAAAAGTACTAAGGATACTAGTAATTTTGGGTCCCCTGTACGTTGTGCATACTTAACCAATAGCCAACGTGTACGGCACGATTCATCAAGACCATCGGCATATCTTACTGGCGTGTTAACCTTACTCGACGCATGAGTACATCCCAATACTTTCTCCAATTCCCTAAAAATAACTTCTCCGTTCCACTCACCCACCCCCAATACCCGAAGAAATAAATAAATGCAAGAAATCACCACAAATTCATCACAAAGTTGCGGTGAAAACGAAACGCCTCCGTGTGCAAAGGCTTGGTGAGAAAATCAGCATGCTGCAGTGTCGACGCTACGTGGACAACCTCAAACTCCCCGTTAGCAACACGTTCCCGAAGGAAGTGATGACGGACATCAATTTGCTTACTGTTGGGAGTGGTCACAGGGTTTTTCGCCAAATGTATCGCCCCCTGGTCATCTTCCTTCACCGTGGTACACCCAACATCGCGGTCCGGGAAAACAAAACTCCAGAGATACCGCATGAAAATCGTCTCGCGAAAACCCGTGGCCATCGCCACATACTCTGCCTCCGTAGACGAAAGCGTAACGGATTTCTGCGTCCTAGAGTAGAACGATACACAGGCACCAGCACACATGATAACTCCACCAGAGACAGACCTTCGGTCATTGGCCTCGTGCGCATAGTCCGCGTCCACGTACAACTCCAGCTGAACTCCATCACTCAGACCCCTCTGAAAAGTAATACCGTACGTACTCGTCGATTTGATGTACATCACGATGTGCAGCGCTGCCTGCCAATGCAATAACTTTGGCGCTGCAGAGTACCTTGCCACCGCTCGAACCGCGTTAAGGATGTCCGGGCGGGTCTGGTTCGCCAGCCACATCAAATGCCCTACCAACGACCGAAAAGGCTCATCAACGTCTGGTTCATCGTGGTCAAACACCTCAAGCTTTAGGTCAACCACCGCAGGGATGCTCTTGCCGCGAGTGACACCAAACTTCGCTACGGTACTTTCAGCGAAAACCTGCTGTGATATCGTCAACTTCCCTGCATCCCAGTCTCGAGAAAATCGGCAACCTGCGTACCACCGCAACTCCCCCAGGTTGTTGATAGGAACGAACTGGTTCAGGTCCTCACAAAACTTGTCACACCTACTCTTAATCCCCATCGCAAATATGTCATCCACATGCACTACTACTACGATAGAAACGGCCCCCGCTTCAACCAAACGCATAACACACGTATCAGCCTCACGCTGCTCAAAACCAAGACCCCTCATGCCGCGTACCAAGTGATGGTGCCATTGCCGCGACGCCTGCTTCAAACCATACAGGCTGCGGCACAACTTAACCACCTTACCGGACATCGACCCGCACCCCTTGGGGAGGCGCATGTAGACATCCTCACTTAGCTCTGACTGGACAAACACCTGCTCGGCATCAAAATGGCATAAATCCAATTCCAACTCGCACGTTATGGCAGCCAGCAAACGAATACTCGCAACTGATGGGCACGGGGAATACGTCTCGAAATAATCAACGCCTGCACGCTGCCCAAAGCCCCGCGCTACCAGCCTGGCCTTTGCCCGCACTACTCTACCAAATTCGTTGACCTTCCAAGAAAAAACACACTTAGCAGAGATTACGTTGATGCCGTTTCGTTGCTAAGTGTCACCACATATCTTGTCCACCACAGCGCCGAACGTCCCCGCGCGGTACAGACCGTCGAACTCAGTGTCCATGGCATCGAACCACACATCTCCGTGTTCATCCTCGCACGCTTCGCGATACGACTCGGGCGTTACCAACTCAATCGCAGGGCATGAAGGCAGTTCAGGAGCGGGCATGTGCGGAGGAGACTGGTCGGCAATGATCATAGCGATATTCTCCCGCGCGGCTAGCATCGAAACGAAGCCATGCTGCGGGCCCAGGCCCCCCCGTTGTCGCGCCGCCGACCGCGTCACCGCCGGCGATACCCGCGGTTGCTGCTGCTGCTGCACCGGCACCTCCACAGAGGGTGGAGGCGCGGGCGAGGATTCCGGCGGTGCAACGGTCGCGGGCGGCGCAGGGGGAATGAACACGGGCAAGGACTCTGGTGATGCAACGGTCGCTGACGTCGGCTTCTGCTGCTGTGGTACGGACGACGCAGCAGGCAGGGGCGTGGGCGAAGACTCCGGCGTTACACCAGTCGATGGCGTCGACGGCTGGTACCACACCTCGAAGCCCCGCGGCGCTTGCGATTGCTGGGCTGGGTCACTGACAGCCCCCCCCTTAGCCGGCGACGGGGATCCGGCAATCGCGATCCCTCCACCGAACGGCGCGCGCCGATAGCCCCACGTCACATCGGTCGAGTAGCTCGCGATGCCTGATGGCGACAGCATGATCTTGCTGCAATCCGAGGCGTGGTCGTTGCCGGAGTTCAGGTAGAAGCAGGGTTCCCCCTTCGGCTCTGACTTAGCCGCCCGCTTGACCTTGTGGTGTCCCGGCATCATGTATGGAAGTACGGGGCCCCTGTAAGGCCTCCCGTGGAACTTCTCGAACGAGCACATCATGCCGGGCTTTTCATCCACCCGCGCCATGAGGTTGAGCGCGTCGCACATCCACGTCCATGCTTCCGGCCACGTGCGTTCATAGTTGAGCGCCTTGGCCGGAAACTCCACACCATCGAACATGGTCTGGAACTCCAAGAACGCAGCGTGACCCCCCTAGGCAACAAGAGCTAGCTTCCGCTCCACCCGCCCGGTGCGCTTCGGGCCGTCGACGGACGTGAACTCGCGGCGGATGTTGTTGTCGACCATCAGCCTTTGGAGCTCGGCGTTAGTGAATTCGGAGGCGTTGTCAGTGCGAAGGCATTCCGGCTGCCCGTAGGCATTTACGGCCGCCAGGAAAGTGCGGAAACCGAGGGTGACGGTGGCCGCGTTCTTGTCCGGCAGAAATACCGGCCAGCCCATGTTGGTGGCGTCGTCGACGATCATCAAACAGTACCCAGCGCCGCCTGTTGACGTCGGCATAGGTCCTGCGAGGTCGGCGTACAGGCGCTGCATCCGCTTCTCAGCACGGCACGACGTGGACTTAGCGACGGCTTTGCGGATCCCCTCCCCCCCCGCGCACCCGTCGCAATACCCCAAACGTCCCGTCACGTTGATTCCCATTTGACGAGCAGTCTCACGTAAAACGGTATCGTGGGCGTGGCCAAGGGAACAGTGCAAGTCGTTGATGTCTATCCATCTCTGCCTACCAGGCCTTAACACTGCAGCAGCAAGTGCAGGGGGTTTCTCGTGTCTCGCTACTCGAGTGGCCTCAACGTAGTTGCCGAACTTCTCCTTGCGGAAAAACACGCGTCCATCGAGCATGTGCGCCCCTTCGTGGTCAAGGGTAATGACGTGCTCCTCTTGGATCACGTTGAATGAGCAGAGGTCGAAAGGTACGCCAGGCACAAACGCCACATTCCTCAAGGTCACTGCTACGTCTTCAGCACAATGCATCACTACATCAACGCAACCAAAAAACTGTACCTCCATTTTCTTTCCGTCACCAATGATCAAATACTTCTCGTCGGGGGCAGGGGGTCTCTTGTTGTAAAAGAGAGCAGAATCACCAGTACAATGGATGGAAGCAGCACTATCTCCAATCAGAATCTTACTCCCAGGCCTTGTAGGCCTCACGAGACCACCCCCAACAGAAAGAGCATGCCACTTGCCTAAAGACGTTAAGTGCGCGACGAAGAGGGTGGGCCACTCGACCTGCTGTTTACTGCTGGTCGGCGCCTGGCTGTCGATAGTCGAGGAAAGCGGCCCGCCCTCGTAGGCTCCCCCGGCTCCTCCACTTCTCCGCTTTGGCTGACCATCGTCGCCCACACCGCCCCCGTCCCAGTGTGGTTCGCCTCCGCCCGCACCGCCCCCGTCCCATTGTTGTGCGCCTCCGCCCACACCGCCCCCGTCCCATTGTTGTGCGCCTCCGCCCACACCGCCCCCGTCCCATTGTTGTGCGCCTCCGCCCACACCGCCCCCGTCCCATTGCTGTACGCCTCCGCCCATACCGCCCCCGTCCAATGCGTCGCCGTGAATTACGAAGCCAGTTTGGTGCTGAGGCCAAGCTCCCGGTGGTGGTGGTGGTGGTGTGCTGCTGTAGTGCTCCTGGGGGGGCGGAGGGCCGTGCGGAAGGGCCGCGACAATGTTTGCATGCATGCGGGTGGGCAGAGCAGTGCGGCATTGCCTGGCCATGTGACCGTAAGCTCCACAAGTGCTGCAGACCCCCGAAAAAGAGTTCGGCGCTCGACAAATGTCGGACTTGTGCCCGAGGGCACCACACCGACCGCACTTGTACACTTCCCCCATGGACGCTCCTGGAGGCGGAGGAGACTCCGGCTGGTACCACCCACTTCCGGTGTTACCTGCCCCACCATTGCCCCCCGGCCTCAGCTGGTGCTGGGGCTGCTGCTGCGGCTGGGGTGGGTGCTGCTGCTGTTGCTGCTGGTGCTGGTAACTATGGTCTGCACCCCCACGCTGCTGCTGTTGCCCTCCCCCCAACTGCTGCTGCTGCTGCTGCCAATACGGCCGCTGCTGCAGCTGCTGTTGCTGCCCAAACGGCCGCTGCTGCCGCTGCTGTTGCTGCCCATACGGCCGCTGCTGCTGCTGCTGTTGCTTCCCGTACGGCCGCTGCTGCTGCTGCTGTTGCTGCCCATACGGCCGCTGCTGCTGCTGTTGCTGCCCATACGGCCGCTGTTGCTGCTGCTGTTGCTGCCCATACGGCCGCTGCTGCTGCTGCTGTTGCTGTCCATACGACCGCTGCTGCTGCTGCTGCTGCTGCTGCTGCTGCTGCTGCTGCTACTGCTGCTGCTGCCCGGCGCCTAATCTGCCCTGAAAACCCCCACCGACGGCGAGGGCGTGGGGATCCGCCAACGGCGCAGCAGCCATTGACACGACCGCCGCTAACTTCCGCTCCTCCAACTCCTTCGTCTTGCGGTTAGCGTGGGAGGTGCGGACGATTCCCTCCATCTCCGATCGCGTGAGGCCGGGTCGAAGCAAGCTAGTGCGCTGCTCCACGTCGTAAAACTCGGACGGGAGACGACGTGTTAGTATGCGAACCACGTCGCGATCCGACTTGCGGATACCCAATGTGGACAGCACATTGAGCTTCCCCTCAGCACGGGCAAAGAACAGCTTGGGGTCCTCATCCCCCTGCATCTCTATGTTCTCGAAGTCTTTCTCGAGGTGATCTCGTTCGGCATCACCCTGCGGCTGATACCAGGCCATCACAGCCTTCCATGCTCCCTCCACCGACCCAGCGGCATGCATCCGTTCCTCCACAGGCTGTCCTTGCATGGCTTCCATGAGAAATTCCCATGCCTTCTCGCACTTCTCGACTCTCTGCTGCCCATGAGGATAGATGGATCGGTTGCGCTCCTCCATCCCTCCTAAGCCCCCGGCTATCCGAATAGGGTCGCTCGTGGGCTCAAGCGCCCCGATCAGACCCCGCGCCGTCAAGAAAGCTTGGAACCTGTGTGACCACAGGTGCAGCTGACTCCGCCCATCAAACTTAGGCACCCGCATGCTGTTTTGCGACGACAAGATGAGCGCCGGGGGGGTCTGGTGGTGACGGTAATCTGGCTCCGGCACAGGCTGCCCAGCACTTGCCTGCTGCATGGGCCGCCCGCTCCCCCCAGCGGTACCCGACTGAACCGCTGCCTCGGCGGACATCTTCAACGCTCTCTCCGCTGAGAACGCCGCGTCTCGCTCAGCCACCGTCGCGTCTCTCTCAGCCAACGTCGCGTCTCGCTGAGCCAAATTAATCGACACTTCCTCCAGCTGCTGCCGAAGCAGCTCGGCCTCCTCGGCCATAACAGCAACCCTTCAACAAGCTCCGGGCCCGGAAACCCACGATAATCGTGTTTGAATACGCTTGCTGAATAACGTGTTCTATGTAACCACGCGGCGTGCCGCTACGGCGTAGATCGAGGAGAGAAGATAAAATACTCGTACACCGGATACCAAATACACACCAGGTGGGTCAATACCGTTCTGTCAGAGACCGTACCATATAAACCACACACAGGAGGTAAGCCGCACCTGATTGTCACCGGCTGCACCACTCACATATATACGGGCAGTATCGTTATCATCAAAGCCCGGGTCGTATCATTAACATCATCGACTGCCCCGTGGGGGGGCAGCTCCACACTCCGAGGCATATACCGAATAATGCCTCGACACATAATACGAAACCCCAGAATATACGAAACCGCCAAATATCCGCGGACCCGTATCGAACAACCGCATACCACAAACACCCCCCCCCGCCCCGCCTCCGCCCCACCAAAAACGTAAACCTGCTAGACAAATCAACACTATCCGACAGGTGACATCATCTCTTCACATTTCGAACAGCCCACACATCCATGCAGCAAGCAGCTCCATTTCGTGTACATAGTCGTCAAGTTTTTGGAACCCCCGCCCCCCCCTTCCCTTCCTACCAGAAAAGAGAAAGAAACTCACCAGTAGTCGGGAAGGGGAGGACATAGTGGATGCAGATGCGTATATATATTACACACAGCTTGCAAAGATGAGTTTCGACAAAATATTTGATCTCTCAGCTGGAGTGTATTTAAATTTTTTAAATATATATATATATATATACAAGGGCTTCGCTCGCGGGCGGCTGGGCGCCGCCCGCTACGCTTGCGGAAGGAGGAATAGACATTCAGTAGAAAGGCGGAAAAGAAGCACAAATGGCGCAACTGGCGACTTGAAAATGCCAAGAGGTTCATATATAGTACAACGGTACAGAATAGAGACGATTATGATTATGAGTTTGTTATTATCATCAATTCGCCCAGTCCATGATGGGCACGTCGGAGGACTTGCTTGGCATATCCTTCCACCTCTCAGGTAGCACCTAGGTCCTGTACACTTATTTATAGCTCTCTCTAAGTCGATCATCAATAATAAATTATCGCAGTGCATAAACACCAGGCACGCGCTTGTCAAGGATAGAGACAGGAAAACTACAACTTAAGATGTAAAGGAGCGCAGTGCCAGAAAAAACATGCTGGAAGCAGGAACTTGAACGCACACACCGCAAACATGTGAAGTACATTTGTATTCCTGAAAGACGAAGAGCACGCATTTAGGCATAGTTCTCAAAAAACGATGCTGGTATAATAAACCACAACTTAACGTTCTATAAAGAACGTGCTGTCAACATTGCTTCCGAAGGAGCATGCAGGCTTGCTTGGACTCTTCCTCCTCAGCGGGGGTACCCAGCACCTTGCACTCTTGTTTTTTGTCGATGGTCTTGTGGATCTGTCCACAAACGTTGAAGCATGGCGGGAGAACGTCGATAAGTATGTGTAAAAAAGTATTCGTACTTCTCTCCAGCAGACGTCGTAACCATCCAAATTATTGGAGCTCCTTTCTTCGCTGTTAGTAATTGTTGTGGTATTGTTGTACTTGCTCTTGGTACTTGGAAAAGGAACCGCACTTCATAGACTATATCCGCACGCCATCCCCTAGTCTTGAGCAAGAGACATGGATGCCTCGACTCGTGACACACAGGACGCAAGATAAGAGTAGAACGTACCTCGATGTCGAACGCCCTCGTGGCACCGTGGGAATGGAATGCGGGATGTATATCGAGCAAGTGGTCGCCTGCCTTCTTCAGGAGGTCACCGACCTTGATGTCGCCGGTGCACTTCGTGTTCATGTCCTCGCCGACTTGGCGGCCCTCGGCGGCTGCTTCGCAGGGATTCTGCAAACGACAACAACGGATGGGAATACCTTGCGTTCAGTGAATGTTCAAAATAGTGAGGCCACGTAGCTGTCGTCGATTTCCAAAGTTTGAAAGGAAGTCGTACAATTTAACACTGTTGTAATGAAAGCGGTCGTTTATGGGCAAAGCCCTGCCTGGTACCACAACGTTGCTAACACCTATGAAACCACCACTGGGACAGGAACGAACGGGATTCACAGTCGCAACTGGTAAGCGTAAGCCCCGGTATACTGCTATATAAGGCCTACCGGCGGAATACCGACAACGAAGGGTAAAAGACAGTACCTGCTGTATATATTGTTCGGTACTACTCTATTACTGCTGCTATCAACACTATTACGACCGACGTGTACTGCGATTCCTGAAGAGGTTGCGCACCCTACTTGTACTCGTTAATACAAAGAGTTCATGTGGTTGTATGAAAAATGAGTAACAGTAGTAGTACACCGCGTCACTACATGAACAACTCGCTAACCCCAATCACGGGACTGCTCTCCAGCATCACCCAGGTTAACTTCAGCTTCTTCTGTTTAGTGCTATATATCAACCTCCAGTGTGTACTGCGACTGGTGCTGAGGTATCATGCTGCTGTGTTATTTATCACTGCATGGACCATTTTTACAACCCTGGCTGACCCCCGTGATGAGACTTGCCCGTTTTCATTGCGTCTTACATGTATAGATACCACGTAGTCGTAGTCGTACATCCAAAACGTGTGTTTATATCACAGCACAAAGCGTCACTGCATGGACCACTTGTTCAACCCCCGCTTACCCCGATGACGGGACTGCCCCGTACTCGTAGTCGTACATACATGAAGGGTGTTTGGCTGTACGTATGAAAAAGAAATCGCATCACACAGCGTCATTGCATAGGTCTACTCGTAGAGTACTTGTACAATTCCCGCTTACACCGCGATGACGGGACTGCCCCGTACACGTACGTACTCGTACATGCAACTCGTACATGCAAAAGTGTGTTTGTACGCATGAAAAAGAAATCACAGCACAACAACAGAAATGTAACTCACGTTTCGTCAAGCTCTCAGCTCCTTCGTTAGGGACGCCGATCGAAGGTGAATCACAGGTGTCCGCGTCACACCAGTCACACACACGAGGGTTGTCGCCGCTTCCCCAGTGCTTCTTGTTAAGGTTATGAAAAGCTTGGCACGTGGAAGGCTCGTCACTCCTGCAGGTGTCGCAGACAGCGTACTGGGAACTCCTGTTTTTCCTATTTCGTGCGATGAGGAAGCCGTCACAACCCTTGCTCGGGCACGGCCAATCAGGATTGCCAGAAGAAGATGAGTCCCGTTCTTGCCCGACCAGCTTCCACACGCCTGATCCTGAACCTCCACCACCCCCACTGTTGGCGGAGCCTCCTCCCGCACTAGCCTTGGTCCGCTTCGCAAATTTCAACTTCACATTGTTATTGCCGATCCGGCAAATTTCAAATTCAAATTGTTTGCAGCCGTCAACGGCAATTCCCTCTCAACAGCCAGCAATTGGCCAACTTCAAAAGTAAAAGTACAAAAAAGAAGTTGCTGAAAAAAGCAAAATAAAAATATCAGAGAGCAAGCAGTAAAGATGAGAGAATGAGAGCTAAGTACGAATGAGACTAGGGAAAGCAAGGAAGGCAAGGAACTTCGGGACGGATCTTTTCCCCAGCAACTAATTTTCTTTTCGGCAATTACGGGCTGAGAAGGGCTGAGAGGGGGGAGGATATGCCGAGCGAGACGTCCGACGGGGGCGAGGTCTAGGTATATAGTTTTATGTATATTATAAATAATGAAAATACACTCTATCCAGCTGTGAGATCGAAGATTTCGTCGAAACTCATATTTGCAAGCTGTGTGTGATACTCCGATCGCGCGCATTACGAGTTGTGTGTCCTCATTAAGGATATAGGTCGGCGACTCCCCTTACAACTACAGTGTAGCTATCAGGGTCAACAGGGTGATTTTAGTCAGTCTGTGCGCGGAAACTATAAAACCCGTTTCTGAGAGGTACAAAATTTGACAGCTGTGAAGGGAAATGTATCCTTTTATCAAGTGAATCTTGTAAGTCGAATAACCGGTGAGGGGGGGGGGGGGGAGTTTTGAAGGACGTGGGGGCCTGGTTTTGATCAAAAGCGAGCGGGTTTGGAGGGGGGCGGGGGGGGGGAGGGGGGGGGGGGGAAGGGGGGCAATTTGTGCATGAAAGCTATAAACCCTTTCGAGGGGATAAATCTGACGGTTTTATATATATATTCGAGCAAAGCGAGTTTCTAATTCCCACCTGCGGTCCCCCCGTAATAGCGCTCTACTCGAAAAAAAAATCGTGTGTTTGTACGCTTTAACTTCAATTTAGGCTAGGTCACTAGAAAAATGGGTAAGGTGCACTGGCATGGGCGTCTTCAACGCCGCATAATGAGGAAACCAATAATTTCCTCTTCTGCTGCAGATGCACGACCAATCAATTGCAAGTCAAACGTGGTGCCCCTCGCAATCACACGAACCAATGGCCCGTGGACGCACACGTCTGACGACAGTTACATCCATCATATATATGTCGCTCGTTTTAGCAACAGCTACAATATCTTTATATGTGTGCCCATGTGGCACAGCAATAGAGAGCAGGACTCACATAGTTGGAGAATGTGAAATACAATCTGTTAAAATAGAAGGAACGGGATGTGTTGGAGGATTTGAGGAAAAATGAATGCGACATGGAAGAGTTAGGTATACTAAAGAGTAACGATGAACGGTCGCTTACTTACGAGATAGATGGTGGCCACATACGGCGAAACAGGACGGGGACAGGACAAGCAAAGAGTTATGTGTAAACGACGGGAGGAGCGTAATGACTGCCCAAACGTTCCAGGTGTCTCTATCAGGAGTAGGAACGGTGCTCCGTCTCGAAACAGATGCGTGGTCAATGGTCAAATGACTAAGGCAAGCAACCAATGAGTACGCCCACTCCCCCTTTCCCCCTGCGGCCACCATCGCCTACTGGCATTACGGGTAGATTAAGCTCCTGTTGGTGTATGCGACCTATTCCCCATTACCTCCGCTCCCCTCCGTCGCCGGCCGTACGACTACTGGGCATATAGACTATAATATACTGGTACATTCCACAGCCGTCACATTGTGACCCCGTCAAGAACGGGTTCTTGATAGTTTCCGTCCACAATTGGTTAACATCACCTTGTTGACCATTCCTTGTACAAGCTATTTTTAAGGGGAATCGCCGACCTGTACCCTTCACGAGGACATACACCCTCACATAGAATGCGCGCGATCGAAGTATAACGCACAGCCTACAAATACGAGTTTCGACCACGAAATCTTCTTCAATCTCACAGCGGAACATGTTTAGTGTTTGGCTCATAATAGACTACCCCCAACGTGCGTCTGAATACAAGGTTTTTCAGCCATTATATTTGAACACACTTGAAAGGTTAGATTACGTACCAGGTGCCAGAGTCGGGCATACATACACTTGATACTTGCATTATCGTGTATGCTCATACCAGGTATGCGCAGAAGGAAGATCTATTTTATTGGATCTCTTGAGTTTAGTCGACTGATAAAAAACCCTGACGACAGAGAACCCTACATACATGATAGATAATGTTATACTAAAACAGCCAGCGGTCACATTAAAGGGGTATATAGCCCAACACTCAATGAAACATCGACGAGCAGTGGGATTGCTGAACTCTATGCGCGATAAAAAATGAAGGCAAGAACCGGGGGGGGGGGAATGGACGACACCTGTGACCACGGCTTGTCCATCCAGAAGCTGGAAAAAAAAAGTGTGAAAAAAAAAAAAAAAAATAGTCCTTTATATCCTGGCATCCCTGAACGTCATCCTATTATTAATAGAGAGAACCTAGAGTAGACCGGGTCGTCTATCGCGCAGGTAGCGGGCATCAACTTGTTGCAGAAAACTTTCAGTTTGTGGGGTTCAAACCA
Organism: Undaria pinnatifida; assembly: GCA_012845835.1. NCBI lineage: Eukaryota > Phaeophyceae > Laminariales > Alariaceae > Undaria > Undaria pinnatifida. Next base: position 9,812,173 of record JABAKD010000023.1, on the reverse strand, counting down.
AAGATATCGGGGTTGACGGCACCCTTGCCCCTTGACGGACATCCGTTAACCAAGTGATTCAACACAATGCCATTTAAAAAGTATAGTAAGACCAAACACGCCTTGACTTGGCGGGTCAAGACTAGATCGCCAATCGTCATCTTTGTTGCAAACGGAAGGCGGAGTGCAGTGTTCGGTGGGGTCCCGTATTGGGCGTGGTGCCCATTTTAAGGAATGCAGTCCATGAAATTGGGAAACCACGGCGCGTACATGTTGGATGCCCTGTGTATCTACTTCTTTTCCTTATCGTGAAGTCCTATGTATCTGGCCTTCTTCATTTTCACTGTAGAGTATCACTGACACTGGTATCTATCGGTGGGTATACGGTCAATCCAGCTGTACGACGCATTGCCACCTCACCAGATAGGAGGGGAAACAGCAAGCTACAGCCTTAAAACATAGCTTTGCAGGGGGGCAAGAACGGTATAATTGAAGTCGACACCAAACGAATATTTGTCAAGTTCGAGGTATTCAAAAACTAACAATTTCAATTTTGTAATAAATTTTAGTGCTTAGTGCTTATTTTAAATCTGAGACGACTGCGAATGTTGGTGACTGGTACGTTGGCGTTTGTTCCGCGTTTTCCGATGCGCGGTGTTTGCCTTAGCCATTCGCGAGTGCTCCATTGCGAAGCATATATATAGACTATACGCTACACAGCTACGGCATCGGAGATTTCGTGGACACTCATAATTCCACGCTGTGTATGACACTCCGATCGTGCGTATCATTGGGTGTGTGTCCTCGTTAATGATATACTCCGGCGGCTCCCCTTCGAGCTACAGTGTAGCTTGTGCCTGGGTCAGCAGGGTGGTTGTGTTATTGAATCTGTGCAAGGAGACCAGAAAACGATTTTGAGGGGGACAAAATCGGACACGGCTGAGGCACACGCGCCAAGTTATTGTGTAGACAGTCGTTGGACCGGTGAGGGCGCGATGGGGGTTTTCTGAAGGGAAGCGGGGGCGGGGGTATTCAACATTTTTATGTCGCACAAGCCAATAATGATAGGAGCTTAATATATTGTCACCGTGGTGCGAGGTTTAAGGCATAAAAATATGGAAGATTGAGTGGCGAAGAAGGGGGGGATGGGGGGGCGGTGTTAATTGGAGGTTAATGCCATACAAACAATTTGGAGCCATTGCATGGATGGCTCAAAAGGCAAAGGTGTCATGTGTCACCTGTCGTGTAGTGCTATTTAACTCTGGCCAGGATTAATGTTCTAGACAAATACACATAATAGTCTATATGTACCTGGTATCGTGTAGGGCCCTGCCATACACGGAGATCCCTAAATCTACGGATTATGTACGTGTACATTATAATGTTACAGATATACTCCGGAGTATAAATATATATATTTCTGCACACTTTCACTTTCCAGCTTCTGGACAAGCCGTGGTCACAGGTGTCGTCCCTTCTCCTCCCCGGTTCTTCTTGCCTTTAATTTTTATCGCGCATAGGGTTCAGCGATCCCACTGCTCGTCGATTGTTCATCGAGTGTTGCTAACTCACGCTCTCGCGCTTTCCGCAAGTCAATTTGTCCACAAGAAAAAGTCCCAACGAATTCATACAAGTATGCACTCGGCGGGGCTCGAACTCACGAAACTGGCCTATACCAGGCTCGAAGATAACCTGATACGCCACCGGGGCGACCGGTACCGGATATATGTACGTGTAGCCCTGCCATACAACACTAAATAATGTTCGGAATTGTTTCGCTTACGCAAAAATTGTAATAATACTTTCCGAGACGATGCACTGCTGCCGCTGCACAGTCTGGTAGTATGGAGTTAACCACCTCATCATTGTCGGCTGTGGACTGTCACAAGACGCCGATTCATCGAACACAGGAAGAGTAATGTCGCGTGATGCATGCCGGTTCCTGGTAATTGGTTCGTTGCATCAAATTCTTATCATTTTTTGTTCATCCATAGTTTCAACACACACGGTGCAGGTATTGTGTATAATGTCAACTTCATGCTTTCATAGTATGTCATTCCATACTATTAATTCGAAAGCATGCCAATAATATCGGTTCCGAATTTTTGGTTCGTTGCATCCCATTCTTGCAAATAAATGTATACCTGGTATACATTAATGTACAGGCAGCAAATCCATATATATATAGCCTACCAGGTATATCGATATGTATATACTTCGTTGCTGCTTAAAATGTAGTGTACTTTTTTTGCGCGCTTCTCTCCCTAGGCATTCAGTACCAAGCGAGACTTATTATATGTTCCGGTTTAGCGGTTCGTTCCGTAAAATTCTTGGTATTGTGGTGCATTCGTCTTGTAGAATATACGTGCATCTTCTATCATTTAGTGTACTCAGCTGGTAGCTCACAACATACCTGGTATATATATATATTACGGTTGTATCTCGGAGTATTACGACGATCTACCACGACGGCGTACGGCAAGATCGACCAACACCACGAACACGAACACACCACCACACAACACGTCCATCACCCCACGCGGCCGTCCCCCACCCACGACGTAGCGTAGGAGTAGTGGTAGCCATAGTACCTTACTTAGTAGTAGTACCAATACAACAACGAGCTCCACACACAATGACCACCCACCCTATACCACGCTTCTTTTGGAAGAACACTAAAAAAGTCACGCTCGCCATCTTCATCGTCACCCTATCCGCGACCATCCTGGACCAAGCACATGCGGTTACGTACAAGGTTTACGCGGACGACGAAGATACTTCCTCTATATCGTCATCCGAGCTCGGGTCTTACGACTTGGGCGAGGCAATGGCTCTGGCTAAGGCCGGTGATACTGTCAGCCTCGGGGATGGGACGTACCGGCGAGCTTTGGTGACGAAAGCGGATGGGGATGAGGGCAATCCGATCACCATTGTAGGAGGGGAAAATGCGGTCATCAATGGGGACTACAGCAGCCGCTCGGTCCTGGTCCAGCACTCGCACATCACGCTCAAGGTGAGAAGAGAAAGAGAAAGAAAGATACATTATTCTACCGGAACGGGCAAGAAAACCGTTGCTCAACAAGCAGCACACCAATCAACCACTACTGCTGTGTATTAGTATGTTTAATTAGTTTCCCTCTTAAAACTTCGCCGCCAGTCCGCTCACAAGAAGAACCGGACCGGTTATTTTTTTGTCCCCATTATGTTTTGGGAGAATAGACAAGCGGATGGGTGCTATATGTCGGAGATATATGAATATGGTATCATAGCAATCGAGGGGAATCCCTATTAATACAATTATATGCACTGTAGATCACCGTGGCGACCAGCATTGCTCATATATATGACATGGCTGACTATGGATAGAGAGAAGGGTCACTCTGGCACTTACTTGCTGGCCAGAACAAAAATCACTAGTCTATATAGTATATAGTATAGATGAATTTTGATATTGTACCGTACACGATCACTCACTGCTGCTGCTGCCGTGCATTTCCTGGTACTTTTGTCTTGAGTTTTCATCGCGCCCCCAGCAAAAATACGCATCGTAGTACCTCGACACGCACGTAGCAGACCTGAGCTACCGTATATCGCCCCGGTGGCGTAGCAGGTTATCCTCGAGCCTGGTATATATTTGCCTTCACAGCTGTCAGATTTTGTCCCCCTCAGAAACGGGTTTTATAGTTTCCGCGCACAGACTGACTAAAATCATCCTGTTGACCCTGATAGCTACACTGTAGCTGTAAGGGGAGTCGCCGACCTATATCCTTAATGAGGACACACAACTCGTAATGCGCGCGATCGGAGTATCACACACAGCTTGCAAAGATGAGTTTCGACGAAATCTTCGATCTCACAGCTGGAGTGTATTTTAATTTTTATAATATAGGTCACTTGCGTGAGTTCCAGTCCCCCCGAGTGTAATATACTCAAACTCGTATATATTCGTAGCGGCTTTTTCTTGTGCACAATTTGGCTTGCGGAAAGCGCGAGAAGAGGGTGAGTCAGCAACTTTTGATTAGAAATCGACGAGTAGTGAGTGGCATTGTTGAACCCTATGCGCGATAACCAATTAAAGGCAAGAACCGGGGGGAAGAAGGGATGACACCTGTGACCACGACTTGTCCAGAAGCTGGAAATAGAAGAGCGAAAAAAGAATATATATACTCATATATATTGCGGTATCCAGTAGATCTCGAGCCCCCTCGTTTCTATCTTCACACATACAGATACATATACACAAGGTAGTAGGTGTAACACCCTCACGTCAATGTGGCCTCTTTCCTTATTATGAGTTCAACATGCAGAGTACACCGCGCGGGTATCTTGTCTCGACTCCCCGGCCGGTGTAAGCCTTCGTCGTTGGTAGGCACAACAATGCAATGACCTTCCGACCTTTTGGTGTATGCGTTGTCGTAGAAAACCTGCATGTAGATTCTATCTTCAACAGTTACATTAAAATACAGAACCCAGGTAAATAGGTGTTTCAAAAGATTTGTCTCAGCGTCCTTTCCGAGAGGTACACCGCGTCAACCACTCCAACAACACTGTGCAGGACACATTCAACAAGAAACGGGTTAAACCGGAGGTCGGACTAAAATGTACAGGGATTTATGTGAACATCGAGAGCGATCGCGCTGAAGATTTGCAGTGTGGCACGCACACCGTCTCAATTGAGGGGCGTGTCCTGCACATACATAATAATTACGCGTGCGCACTGCGCGCTACGATAGAGGGGCATTGTGAACCGCGTTTTTGTTTTAGAGAGGTTCCACACTTTAGGAGCGCTTAAGACCCCTCCCAAACAAAACCTTCTTTTGGGGGGGTGGGAGAAAAACACAATTTCTACTGCTACCGGATGAAACATCCCATATATATGGCTTATCTTAGTAGGTACACAACGAGAATGATGCATACAAGGCCGTCCAAATTTCCAACGAATTTGGGTTAATAAGGAGCCCCGTCGTTCGAGAAAAAAAAAATGATAAAAAATGCTACCTCTAGAATCGTAGCATGCGTCAAAAACAATAGCCTATCAACCCCCTTTAACTTTACAAACGGGGGACAAATCACCTGAATTTAGTATAGATAGGGGCGGGTTTTGGGGGCGCTGAAAGGGTTAACAGCGCCTTTCTTTGAACGTTTGCGTACGGTGGTGGTAGTTCATCCGCTGCAGTGCACAAAAAAATATATCAGCAGCCGTAAGTAGTACTATTATTACAGGAACGGTCAATAAAAACATTGCTGCCGCGCCTCTCCCTACACTATAATAGACGGTGGCAGTGAGTGGCACAATTTCCAACCGGCGCTACTGGACTCCCCTCTCCCCCCTTCTGTGTGTACTGTGGATACTCGTTTGCGTGCGCTTTCTACAAACTTTATGCTCCACCGATTTTGACACAAAACTCTCGTTAATAGCTTTGATCTACATTTTTATTGTCAGTATAATTCCTGCACAGAAAAATAACTAGACTAGATATAATACAGAAATTTATTTACACTACTAAGCTGTGAGATCGCATATTTTGTCGAAACTCATCTTTGCTAGATATATAGTCTATATTTTTGTACCTGATTCAGCTTTCCTCTTTGAAGCCCGCGCAATGGGGAGCTCCCAACTCGCACATTCATCGCAAGTACCTGCCAGCCCAGTCTACCGGCATTATTCAGGGCACCGTCGCTACTCGGTCATGGTACACACGGTTCTAGCAGTACTAGGTATACTAGGATTGGGTGAGTTTTCACGGCGCACCAAGCGGTTCCAACGGCACTTTCACGAGCATTTTCCAGTAGCACTAGCACTACACTTCTACTATTCAAATGGCCGCAATTGGTGCTCCCCGACGTGACGCCAGATTTTTTCGAAGCTTGCCGAATCACAAAAAAAGCAACGCCATAATCCACCATGCATATATATATAGAATAAATATATAAAAAAATAAAATTACACTCCAGCTGTGAGATCGAATATTTTGTCGAAACTCGTCTTTGCAAGCTGTGTGTGCTACTCCGATCGCGCGTATTACGGGCTGTGTGTCCTCATTAAGGATATAGGTCGGCGACTCCCCTTGCAACTACAACAGTGTAGCTATATCAGGGTCAGCAGGGTGATGTTAGGCAGTCTGTGCGCGGAAACAATAAAATTAAAACCCGTTTCTGAGGGGGACAAGTATGGCTATATATATTACTAGCTACACTCACTGTAGTCCCAAGGGGAGTCGCCGACCTATATCTTCAACGAAGAGGATACACTACCCGTAGTACGCGCGATCGGAGTATCACACACAGCTTGCAAAGATGAGTTTCGACAAAATGTTACATCTCACAGCTGGAATGTATTATAATTTTTAAAATATTATATTAGTCTAAAGACTACATAGCAATTTAAAATAGTAGACTAGATTTAAACCACCAAGCGACGTGACTTTCATATATAGTATATGATGCGAAAATAATGCTATACCGACGTGTGACGTCGACCGATCGAGGTGAATAGCAGTCATCATCGATATTTTTTTGTTTACGTTGAGTCTCCATCATACATTTTAGTTGTCAATTAAGCTGACATTTTGCCACCGATCCAACGATGCCAGGGCTATGTGGTCGTGATGTACTACTCTTGATATACATCGTACGGAGTTCTACGCAATCGAAGTGGGATAAAAGCGAGGGTTGGATCGGGTTGATAGCAGTGCAGGGTCACGGTGGTTGTGGTCCTAGTGGCGAGGGCTCCGATAGAGGCAGCATTTTACGCTAAAACGGTTTCTAAATGAACGGAATTCTTACCCCAAAATCTTCAGACAGAAGTATGAAGCCCATACGTCTTGTTTTGGCCATTTTTTGTTTTCGTTTTTTGACCTAGGCCATGGCTATTCCCTTTGGGTAGCAATTTCATTTTACCTTGTTATAACAGTGTTTGGGAGGGGCGTGGAACTACTTAGACGAAATTCCTCAGAAAATAAGGAGGTGGCCCCTCTTCTATCGTGGCATGCATCTATGATGATAGCACGTCTTTGTTGTTGTTGTTGTCGTTGTTGTTGTTGTTGTTGTTGTTGTTGTTGTTGTTGTTGTTGTTGTTGTTGTTGTTGTTGTTGTTGTTGTTGTTGTTGTTGTTGTTGTTGTTGTCGTTGTTGTTGTTGTTGTTGTTGTCGTTGTTGTCGTTGCTGTCGTTGCTGTCGTTGCTGTCGTTGCTGCTGTTGTTTTTTTTTTTTTGTTGTCGTCGTCGTTGTTTGTGTTGTTGTTGCGCTGATGCTTAATGTATCATATAACCTGAGACTGATTCTACGATAGCCCCCTCAAAAACAGCGTTTTTCTTTAACGAACGTTTCGTGGCTGGTCGACACAAGGAAGGATACTATTGAGAAAAACATACCCATATATATTTTCTGGTGTGCAAAGGCCTAACGATCGACGACGTCGGGGTGTCGAGGGACACCGTATTTCAGGAGATAGCGCCAGGAGCTGTGTGTGAAACTCGCGATTTCGTTAAAGAAAAGTTGGGGGGGCTACCATAGAACTACTCCTGATGCATTTCCTTCCACAGCTGTCAGATTTTGTCCCCCTCGGAAACGGGTTTTACAGTTTCCGCGCACAGACTGCCTAACATTACCCTGTTGACGCTGATAGCTACACTGTAGTTGCAAGGGGAGTCGCCGACCTATATCCTTAATGAGACACACAACCCGTAATATGCGCGATCGGAGTATCACACACAGCTTGCAAGGATGAGTTTCGACAAAATATTCTATCTCACAGCTGGAGTGTATTTAAATTTTTAAATATATTCTTGCAGAGATACAAATAGAGTGTTTTTTCAACTAGGAGGTAGTCATCGGTATGGTATACTAGATTTACCATGGGTTAGGGTTAGATTTCAGTATTCAGGGTTTGTTCCATCCATTGTGAAGAACATTAAATACCGTATTTCTGTTGCTAAACCATAATAAATAGCAAAAAAGGAAAAAAATAGAAACAAATGGTCCAAGACGGATTCTACGATACCCCCCCCTATACCAGCGATTTTCTTCAACGAACGTTTCATCATCATGGCTTCTCGGTAGGAGGAAATATGCTACAGAAAATATAGTTTCCGTTTTGTTTTCTGGTTATGAAGGACTACATCTCGAACGATGCGACGTCGGGATGGCGAGGGACACGGTATTTCAGGAGACTGCCAGGTGGTGCTGGTTTAAAAACCGGCGATTTCGTTTGAGAAATGCGGTGGGGGCTACCGTAGAACGACTCCCAACAACTGTGCATTCACATGGTGAACCATGTGAAATATATTTTTCGGACCGCCCGCAGGAAAAGGCGTCACTAACCTCTAGTGATGAGTGGGAGGTCACAAGACAGGCAATCAAGCTATTCTATCTGCCGAAACTTCGGCCGCTTTCAGAGTAGCATGGACAGCGAGGGAGGATGCGAGACAGTTCTTGCGTGCCAACCCCCGAGATAGTGTAGCGTGGAAGAAATTGAGATCTGCGTGTGCGAATCTGCAGGAAGTGGTTGCCGCAGGAGTACAAGCGTACTTTGAAGAGTACCTCGCCGAAACCGGGAGACTCCTAGCGAGTAACGATCAACGAGGGTTCTACAAGCACCTCAAGAGTACGGTGGGATTGCAAGGTACAAAAGCGAGAAGCGAGCAGTTTATTATGGACGAGGATGGCACGTTGTTGCGGGATCAAGCGCGAATTCGTGAACGATGGGCGGGGCACTACCACAAACTCTTGAACACGAAATCGCTGAAACTCGATCCCACGATCATCGACCTCTTGCCACCGCGACCGCTTAAACAATCGCTTGGAGATGAACCATCCATGGACGAAATGATGGATGCGATTAAGGGCATGTCAAATTGGAAAGCCGTTGGACCAGACGGTCTCCCGGTCGAACTACTAAAACTTGACCACCCCGCTTTCGTCCAGTGTTTTCACAATATCCTTGTCAACGTGTGGGTAACGGGCGAAGTCCCCCAGCAATGGAAAGATGCTATCATCAAGACCCTTCACAAAGAAAAGGATCGAACTGATTGCAACAATTACAGAGGGATCTCGCTTGTTGCCCACGCAGGCAAAATATTGTTGAAAATCGTTGCGTCCCGCCTTAGCAACTACTGCGAGGCCGAGGAAATACTTCCTGAAGAACAGTGCGGCTTCCGTCCCGCACGGTCGACGGTCGACATGCTGTTTGTCGTGCGCCGGTTGCAAGAGCTCGGACGACAGAGGAAAATCCCCCTGTACATGTGCTTCATCGATCTGCAGAAAGCGTACGACTCTGTCGACCGGGAACTGTTGTGGGAGGTACTCACACGCCTTGGCGTACCAACCAAGATGCTTACAGTTATCCGCAACTTCCACGAAGGCATGCGGGCTCGCGTGCGTGCGGATGACGGCGAGCACTCGGATTGGTTTAATGTCACCCAGGGGCTGCGGCAAGGCTGCGTGCTATCACCGTTACTGTTCAACGTGTTCTTCGCTGCTGCGATACACGTCGTGCTGGTACGCTTCAGCAAAGACGAAAGCATCGTAAGGGATTTGGTTCACCTCGAAGAGGGCAGTGCAGTCGGAAAAGAGGAACCGTTGACATGCGTGCAAAGGGCTGTGTGGGGCATGTTGTACGCAGATGACGCAGGAATTGTTTCGAAGTCGGCGGAAGGCCTTGCTAAAATGATGACAGTCATCGTGACTGTCTTCGAAGCAGCAGGCCTCACGGTATCGGAAAAGAAGACAGAGACGATGCTGCTACGAACACCGGACCAGACATCCCTCGCCCCACCGCTCGCGATCGAAGCATCAGGCCAGAGGTATAAACAGACGACCCAGTTTTTATACCTAGGCGGCATTATCCACGAAAGCGCTGACCTCTCGCTCGAAATCGAACGACGGATCCGTCTCATGCGGGCATGCCTCAAACGGTTTGGCCCGGAATTGTATGACAGGACGACCGCCCCGCTTAGTCTGAAAGTCCGCATGCTGAAGGCCGAGGTCATTGAGACCCTGCTGTACGGGTGTGTGACGTGGACCCTCAATGCGGACCACTTCGCCAAGCTCCGATCAGCCCACCACGAAGTCCTTTTGCGAGTCATTGGCTTCCAGCGCCGATTACGCACCGACCACACCACCCTCTCGTACGCGAAGGCCCTCAGGATGACACGATGCGAGAGCATCGAAACGACCATCCGTAAACGGCGGCTCTTCTTTGCCGGGGCCCTGGTGCGACAACACAAGGGGCGACTGCCCCGTCGGTTGATGTTCGGGACGATCGCTGGTGGGGAGAACCCGAAACCAGGCGGACAACTCAAGACTTGGCCTAGAGCCATAGCTGAGGACCTTAGGGTGTTCAAAGCCAACGAGGGATCAACGGAACACTCCCCCTTAGTTTTTGGAGTTGGGACCGCGCTGTGGCCCACTGCAGCAAAAAAGGTGGGCAAGTGGTACCGGGGGGTCCTCGAAGCAGCTGAACGGTTCATGGGCAGGTGGCACGAGGATGAGGCAAAGCTGAGTAGACAGCGCCGCGCATCCGCCGTGGGTGGTGTCGAAGGGAACGGGGGGAGGGGGGGGCAGCAGGAGGGGTAGAAGGAACACCGCACAAGGGTATGGGGGCAGGGGGGGGGACAGGAGGAGTAGAAGGGAAACCGCGGTAGATGAAAGTAGGAAGGAGACCGCAGACAGGGTAGCAAGGTACCAGGCCGACTAGTACGTGGAACCTTTCTATCTATGCCACTCGTACCGCCAACTGCTGCGGCTGCTCGGAATGTGATGTCTTAGTACTTTGATTTTTCCGTGAATTTTTTTTTTTTTTTTTTTTTTTTTTTCTTTCCCCTTTTTATCCTTATGAAGGGAGTCTTGCATGGTGGGTAGGTGACGAGCCTGTTTTATTTGGCCCTCCCAGTCTTCCTTCTTTTACTTGTTTCTATTTTCCGGGGTATTTTTTCCCTTTCTTTCCCCCTTGCATGTCCATTTTGGCTCATGCTCGGGGTATGTTTCTATCTCCCGTGCTTTGGCTCCCCTTTTTATTTATTTATTTATTTATTTTGTCTTGGTTTCTTTCGTTGTTTCTCTCTTTTACAAGGTATTTTGGTTTAATGAGAAGAACACAAAGGGGGGAGGGGGGGAAACAGGAGGAGTAGAAGGAAAGCCGTCCAAGGGAATGGGGGCAGGGGGGGCAACAGGAGGAATAGAAGGGAGACCGCGGTGGACGAAGGCAGGAAGGAGATGGCAGACAGGGTAGCAAGGTACCAGGCCGACTAGTAGGTACATAGCACTTTTCGTCTTTTTCTGGGGTATTTTTTTCCCCTTTGTTCCCTCCTTGCGTGTCCAGGTTTTTGGCTCGTGTTCGGATTATCTTATTTTGGTTTTACTTTACTTTATTTTATTTCATTTTATTATGTTTCTTTTCCGAGCTTTGGCTCTCCTTTCCGGTTGGGTTGTTTCTTCGATTTCCCCTTCATTTTGTTTGTTTCATTTTTTGTTTTATTTTTATCTTTGTTTTTATTTGTTTTCTTATTTTGTTTTTGTTTTTTGTTTTTGTTTTTGTTTTTGTTTATTTCGTATTTCTCTCTTCCACTGTATTTCTGTTGCTGACGTATGTATGTTGTGCCTGTCGTACCCAGTACTAGGGCATGACATTGCGTTGTCGAATGCATTACGATGCATTATCTCTGTGTCGTGGCTTGTGACCACAGAGCTGATCTTTCTAGGGTGAAGAATCAGTACGGACACTGGGTGTGCTGGATGTCGACGAGTAGAAGAACGGGTTAATGTGAAGAACACACACACATATGACGCGTACGTGCGAAATCCACACCGGGTTGGATTGAACATGCTACGACTACATTGTTGCAGAGGGCACATGCATCGTCGGGTTGCATCGGAATATGACTATAGTTGAAACAAGTAAATCCAGTATGACAGGGCGCTGTGCCTGTGAAGATAACAGGTAGCCATGCGCTGTCTGTGCGTGGCAGTTGCTACTTGTAGGCAATCTTGTTTTATACTGTTCTCTTTTTCTGTCGCGAATGATGTGCTGAGCTATAGCGTGCTCTTCTATTATATATGGATAATAATACGTAGAATAATAGAATTTGATTCTAAATTATGAAATGTCGTATTTTTTCGTGACGACCAGAACCACTCGAACAGGTGTGTCAATTCCGAACGTTGTTGTCCAAACCAATCCATGAAGCCCCTCTTGCGCTCCCTGCACTCTTTTGAAGACAGTACACTTGCAAAATACGTGAAACTAAACATCTGTGTCATGTGTCAATCGATTAGTTTCGCAAGCAAAAAGGTTTTACCGTGAACGAGAAGATGGACTCCACCGACGAAGCCGAGCGGTATCTGTGCAAAGCCATCTACGTGGAGCCGCGCTGTGTTTACACCTACATATAGCCCTGGTAATGTTGAGCTTCACTCAGTTTCTTTCAATATATCCTGCCTGCCTCTTGAGCGCCCCGCTGTGCTCTCCCCGATATTAAAGAAGGCGCTACGTTCGCGGTATGTATGGAGTTGATTCTCTTGCCGGGTTTCACATATCATCAGCAGTACATACGGCAGATGCAAACAAATGTCCTTGATAAATTTATTGATCAGACAAGTAAGTGGAGACTTTCGTTGTGTTTACCCCTGCTCTATTCAGGCTTACTCGCTTACCCGTATGGTGCTCGTGTGGTCTCGCGTTGCTTCGATTAGGGTTTCACGGTGGATGGGAAAGTGGGATCTGCCGACAAAGCCGAGTCCTACGTCTACAAGTGCATATACGTGCAACCGATGGAGCCGAGCGCCGACGCCCCTCTGCTGGGCTTCGTCATGGAGGGCCTCACCATCAAGAATTGCGGGTGAGCTTGTGTGGTGCACGGGACGTGCCCGGTGGCGCGGTACCCTTTCAATGCCGTCGCCACAGCCTGAGGAAGATACAAGGGTTATGATAATTCGTGGGAGAAATTGAGCGGAATTTCCGGATGCCTTCACAACTGATTTGGGGGATAAATTTATCGAATTTAGTGTATGAAAGACAAAGATAATATATCGAACGGTTAATGGCTTGTACGGTATTTGATATCAAAACTTCATGGTCATCCCACAGCCTACTGCGCAATAATAATATCTGTTGTTGCGTGTGACGTCTACCAGAATCAGTGCCGATACGTCAACCTTCAACACGAAGCTTTCCGTTGTATGGTGGGCGCGGAAGTGCTGGTGCTGCTGTTAAGATACGGCCTCGAAAGGCCTGTAGGTACCGAATTTGAGATTATTTGGATGGGTTTTGTATGATAAGGTTGGCGGTTTATATTCGGGGAAGTTGGGAATTAGATCGGAGGCACGCGCCCCGATCTCAGAAGCTATCCCGGGCTCTGGTGGAAACGAATAAAGCTACATCTCTACGAAGGAACGAAAGTGAGTACTCTCCGAGGACCTGCTCAATTGGCAGACCTGCAGGGGGCACTCTGTGTCCCCCACCTTTAATTTAACACTGCTGATACTAGTGGTTGTGGTTGGTTGGGGTAAGTGGTGATGGTGGTGGACGGAGGTGCTGGTGGGGTGGAGGTTCGAAGTTTGCATATCCACCGAAAGTTCTGTGTAGTTTTCAGTGAGTGGTAGACGATTACTACAAGAAGAGCCAATCACCAAAAAATGTCCACAGTAAGAAGTGTATTAACAACGAAATTCCGTCTGAACACTGGGGGACTGACTGCATATGTTTTATCGGCTTCATGTTTCGCCTCCGCCGCCGTGAAGGTTTGCATGATATGTGCAATGCCAATGGCGAGTACTAGGACGGTGCTTTGTTTTCGTAGGCAACACTAATCGCTTTCCAGCTCCCGGTAGTATCTCCTGCAAACCCGGTGTCCCTCGGCACCCCGACGTCATCGATCAATAGAGACCTTTGCGCACAAAAACAATCGTGGTTACCTTTTTTTCAAGAGTATCCTTCCTTGTGTCGAGCAGCCCTTGAACGTTCAGCAAAGAGAATCGCCGGTTTTGGGGGGGGCTATCGTAGAATCGGAGGGGGTGCTGTATCAAGAGCGTTACGAAAAAACAGGGAACAGCGTGTGGGTGTGTGTAAGCCATTATTACACTTTCTGCTCCTTTTCTGAACACCATTTCCCTCCGGGTATTTGGTCTGGATTGCTATATATTCTGCCTGGTTTCATTGGCCATGCCCCTCCGACGTTTTACTTTTAGGTAAAAGTTTTTACTGTAGTAAATTATGAGGACCACAACAACAGAATGAAACGACGGAGATTTTAAAACAAAAGCTGACAATCGTAACATGTATTACGGAAAGTACGCCTAGCAAATCCACAACAAGTTCGAGAATAGTGTCCTCGGAACATGAGAACGGCGCATGCAAGAGCAAGATTGACCCATATATAATGGAACAACCCAGTCTCATTTTTCTGGTTGTTGGATTGTGTTTTATTGGGAATAAACCGCTGCTTGTGTAGCAAGTAATTCTTCACCGCCGACGATAATTTCTTGTTTTTTTTCTTTGTGTGCAGAGGGGAGTGCGTGCGTCTAAAAGACTATGTCACCGGCGCTGAGATCAAGGGAAACACGATCAAGGACTGCGGAATACACGATTACCGGTTCGACTGGGGCTCTAAGAACGGGGAGGGCATCTACATCGGCACATCCAGCAGACAGGTGCGTGCCCAAATCCCTCCAGACGAAGAACGATCGCTACAGTTCGCGATGCGCCGTTCTGCTTGTGAGGTTCTTAATAAGATCAGCTGTACCCAACACAATAGCCCAATTTATAACAAAGAAAAAGCGCGCTACGCGATGAACAATCCCATCGCCTCGCCAATACAATGAAACACGTTTCAAGACAACAATACAATTCCGGTGATTTTTTTTTGGAGGGCCCCCGTCACCAAGAAAAAGCTTCAGCCAAGAAAAAAGAATGCCGTCGAAGCTCGCGCAGCATGCAGCGATGGAAGGGTAGCACCCGTTTCGTATGTGGTTTCGAGCGTGATGGACTCCAGCGTCACCTCTGCTGTGTCAAGCAAGGGGGGTGCGACAGAAAAACGTAGTTTACCGAAGTTTCCATACTGTACGTACAAAGCATACATCGATTTCCGCGTCAGGCACACCCATGGGCTTTAAACTGCACACTATAATTTTAGCGACGACCTTATCGGTGTCACAGCAATCGTATCCAACAGCAACACCACCGGCACCTCCAACAAGTATATTGTCATCATCAACGCCAGCACCACATCACGCCAACGCCGAAACCACCACCACCACCGCACCGACGAAATCGCCATCACCACAACCATTGACTCCGACACAAACACGGATAGCAAGAACCAAGCATCCACGAATACCAACACCATCATTGCCACCGTCAACACCATCGAACCACCTTCGCCATCACTACCATCACCACGACCACCACCACTTCCACGCCAAAACCATACACAGCGCACACTGTTGTAACCACGTCACACCGTCACCAACAGCAACACCACCATCACAACCAACACGAACGCCACCAACATATACACCAACTCCAACACCAACACCAGTGCCAACACCAGCAAGAACACAGCAGAATCGACATCCACACAAACATAAACAAAAACAAAAACAAAACCATCAATATCAACACCAACAGCAGCAGCACTGCCATCGCGAACAATACCGGTCGACCTTTTGCTGCCACCGCCTCCACTAAATGAGATTCGTCATAGCATTGAGTAAATTCTATGTGTTCCGCTCGCGTTTGCTGCTACAAGTATACCGCTTTGTTGTCTTTCTCATGGTTTTAAACAAATATCATTCTCTAGTCGTCTTCTTCCTCCTCCTCCTCCTTTCCCGATACGTCTCTTAAAATCCCGATTTCCGTGCCCCTTGCCGGCGTATGTGCTCCTCACCAAAACGGTCACAACTACACCTGCGATCACCATCGCAACAAAACGGTGAACACCACACCCACTATCACCACGACGACCACAACGACGATAAAACGACCACAACCGCAACGACCAATCACGAAGATCGGAAAGGACCCAGCATCAGGCAGACACACAACGCGGTTGCCTCGGCAGACGTGTCCGAGGGGAACGATTTATTGTCAACGGAGACATGAATGCGTCCACCTAACAATAGTGCCTCCTTGTTCTTCTCCGCCGGTTGTTGCATATTTAACCTTCCCTCCCTTCCGCCGCTTGTTTGATCTGTATGCGCGTTTCCGTCAACGACCACGACGACAAAAACGACGCCAGTGGAAAGACGGAGAGACTGGCTGCCACAGCAATGTCGTGCGAGGGAACCGCATCGAGACCAACGGGAACGAGTGCGTTGACATCAAGGAGGGATCGTCGGGGAACGTCGTCGACTCCAACCTTTGCAGTGCCCAGTTGGACGCCCATTCAGGGTGCTTCAACGCCAGGGGGGACGGCAACACCTTCTGGTACGGCGTTGTGTGGTTGTTTAATGTCGCTGTTGGACTCGGGGTTGGTCTTTGGTCTTGATCTATCTTTGGTGCTTTGCAGGTTCGCCATTCGGTTGGGGGTTTGGGCTTTAGGCATGGACAGTTGATTTCGTTTTGGTCTATATTTTCCATTTTCCAGAGGGACAACCAGATTTTATGGCGAACAGTTAGGAGTTGACATGTTATAAAGCTAGGGTATACGGGTATCGTTATCGACTCCAGTATCTGCATCACACTATTTGACGCTAAGTACGGGTGTTTCAACCCAAAGGAACGATAACAGCCTTAAGTATGTGGTGTGACATAGGGAACGTCGTGCTTTCAGTCTCGTTTTGACATTGAGTTGGTGATGTTGCCGCTATGGGTTTGGGTTGTTTCTTGTTTGATTGTGGTAATGGCATATTCTCCTTTGGTTGTCGCCCACTCACTATGTTCTGCCTTTGGCTTGATCGGGTCCAACATTCTGGTTTCCCAGATAATATACGTTGCATATTTTCCTGCCGTAGGAACACACTTACATATGAAATCGACGAGTCCAGCGACTGAAACGCCTTGACAGCATCACCGCCTCTGACCCAGGCTACGGTAGGGGGGTCCCCTTTTGGGCCTTTTATTTCAGTGGCTAGGGGTCACTCGCGCGAGTAACCCCTTTGTTCCTATGCAATCTTACGTTTTCTTTATGTTGTACATTAACGAAATCAATCCGCAATGCAAAGGTGATCTAAGCTGCGGCAAACCAAGTTCCTAAACCATCTTCATCCGTAGGGTGCAGAGCTACTCGTGCGAGTGGCTCAAACACATCAGTGAAAATGGGGGTACCCCCCCTACCGTAGCCTTGGTCCTCTACACCTGTCGATCGTGCGTTTCACCGGCTAGTTATAACATCGGAGACAACTGCCACGGTGCCGGGGTGCGGTTGGGGGGAGCTGACGTCGACGGCTACCAGTACGGCGTGGGGAACAACGTGAGGGCCGCTGGCTGTTAGTTCATTGGACTAGGATAATGTCTTCCTTCATTGAGCACAAAAAAAAAACTTGACAAAATGTCCAAACAAAATCCATTGTTTTCATATGTAATGGTATCCTATACAAACCAGTTTCGTTTTTGCACCATCACTTTCCCGAGGCAACCACATTTCTTACGAGCCGTCAGGAGTGAACCAGAGCTACAGTAGGCCGCCCCCTTTGAGGAGCTGTGTTTTCCGTGGGTCTGCGTCGCTCGCGCGGGCGACTTTCCTGTATCCTTTCCGGCCTCAAGCTCGCGTGCGGCTAATTCGGTGGCGATGAAAAAAAAAACACACTATGGAAGGATAAGATCCTCTGCGACTAAACATTCGCCCAAGAGGGTTGTTTGGTCCGTGCGGTGTAGAGGGTCACTCGTGCGAGTGACTCAAACCCAGCAGTGAAAAAAAAAAGAAGGGCACCGTAGCAGCATTGGTCAACGTTCTTCTGTGATTGACTTGAGTTTGCGAGCCAGGAAGGTAAAGAAAGTGCACGGTGGCCGTGAGTGTATCCACCGTTCAGCGAGACACGCCTCACGATGAGGGTAGCGCGGTTTGGCTCAAGAAGCCAAAAATGAGGGGGGGGGGCTAACACTGTTAGTTGCCAGATAGCCGCAGGAACCTGTCTGTGGTCTACAGTAGTTTGTCAGTATCACATTAAAGATACCCCTAGACCCAGCGCATCGAACGTTCGCGGCAAACCAAACGATTATCTCCCAAAGTCTGTTTTGTATCATATTATTCGTAGGGCTCATGAATGGAGGAGTGTCGTAAACACACGGAGTACCTCGATGTCAACATGCGTGTTTACGTTCAACTTCTACTCCGGCTTAAACATCAGCTTCGACAACCAGTCCCCCAATTAAACACATACATAGGACAACAACGACGTCGAACTACAACAGCAACAACAACAACAACAACAACAGGCAGGCGCTGTGTCAATAGCAATAAAAAAATTGGAAATAATCGCATTACCACGAAGAAGACTTCCAACAACCGAATGTTCAACATCACCATCGGCATCATCAACCCCAACTTCAACCAAAAAGTTCGAATTTAACAGCTTTCCCGAAACCAATTTAACGAATCAAAATGCTACCGTTCTTGACAGGTATACGGTAACGACTTCAACAACGTCGGCTTCGGCGCGATAAAGGTCAACGCCATCGACCAAGGCGACGTCTGTGGCAACACCTGCGAGGACGGAGATTGCGAGATTTCGGGGTGAGCCTGCACCTATTCCCCTGCCTACTATAAGCCCTCCTCGCCCCTCCTCTTGGCTCACAGGGGCTACTGCCGCCATCGCCGCTAGTTTCAACCCCTTGGACATCTTTAAAGCGTAACCAACAACAATATCCCTCGAAAGAAAGTATACGAAAATACCTGATAAACCCACACCATGCCGTTATAGGGTCGATGGGAACTTCGTCGGCGCTCTATCGTACCATCAACGCATATTTTGATCCGACGTGCAGATTTCGACGATGGCGAGCTAAACTGCCTGGCTGCCCACCGTCAGAAATACCAGTTGGTGACAAACTTTAGTCTAGTGCTCTAGGGAGGCCGACGGGCAAGGCCGTTGCACCTTCCGAACGCCATCGTATGCGAACCGAAACCACAAACCTGCCGGCAAAACATCCACGAAAATAGGACCGCCAAGCCCTCAAACACCTCCAATGTCCAGTAATGCTTTGGATGTCGTGCCATCAACGATCCAAGAACTGAACGCGCTCTCGGAACTAAAATTGTCACTCTCTACTTTTTCAACGCGGGCACGCACATGGTGTCTTCTCTTCGTGCTTACCCTTAAAGATGATTAATGGAATTCCGCCACACAGTCAAAACATATTTTGGGATGTGTCGTGCCTAATCCATGTATCCACTACCTGTGTACGTTCCCCTGTGCACCATGTATTCGTTTCCTTATTTGTCGTCCGCAACGGTTTCTAGGGAACACGCGTCAGGAGTCGTCAGCGAGACGTGGAACCAGACTTGTTCCGACCTTTCCCATCGCGGAAGCTCCACGGCATCCAGCGCTACAAACTTCCAGCTACGAAACGAAACCTCGTCCTCCTCCTCCTCCTCCTCCTCCTCCTCCTCCTCCTCCTCCTCCTCCTCCTCCTCCTCCTCCTCCTCCTCCTCCTCCTCCTCCACCTCCTTCGAGTCTTCTAGTACGTCTAACTCTACGGCTCAATCGAACTCCACCTCTAGCTCACCAGGCGCTACAAGTGGAAACAGTTCGTCATCTTCAGGGGACGGGTCTGCTTCCTCCTCCAGAACGTCGGTTTCTGCCAGTACGTCGGTGGAAGGAGGTTCGTCGTCCTCTCGACCTACGACAACGGCCACCACTACCGACAGCAGTACTAGTAGCCTCAGTGGAGAGGGTGGTAGTGCTGCCGCTGAAGATGACGGTGCCAGCACGACCTCTCAGTCGGCATCTTATTCATCATCATCCAGCGAACTGGAAGAGTCTGCCACTCCCCCGACATCGTCTAAGGCGTCTTCGGCTTCTGGCGGTGACGACATCACCAATACCACCCCTCTATCATCCTTTTCAAGGTCGTCCGTCCAGTCCGAAATATCGACGTCCTTTGCCTCGTATTCCGATGCGTCCAAGGGTGACGAGAGCGATAGACAGGAGGACAGCGATGACTATGGGAACGACTACGGTGATGACTACTACAGCGACGACAAAACACATGATGGTGCTGATAATGGTGACAGTGACGACTACGGCAATGATCACGGCGACGACTTCTACTCTGACGACGACGGCAGCGCCGATCGAGGAATGCCGTTCAAAAATTCCTTGAGGGGTGGAAAGCCTTAATACAGGTCCTTGTATCGCTTCGTATATTGCCTGGGACTCCGTACATTACCACCCAAGATAGCGGCGACCGAGTATGGCTGTTGCGGGGAGCTCATTGCGAAGGAGAAAGGTTTAGCGTCGTTTCTACCAAGTGGAATGCTCGACCCTGATGCATACCTGGTACTAGGCTAGCCGGATAAAATGTAGGTGTTCGGGTGGCTGGTTAGTCATGCGCAATCCAAATTGCGGTGAGATGATTCGGAGGTCCACCAGACGTCAAACCCACCAATTGCAACTGTAAACAAGGGTAGGTGCACAGTGCTGGATGTTGAAGCACAGGTGTTACGGCCGTGGTTAGGTTAGTGTTAGATGAAAAACATTCATTCGGTATTCGGTGTTTGGTAGCTCCGAGATATCGTAGAGCGCCGCACCGGGGGTACATGTAGGACCGGAAACGTCTCACGTACTTCCACCGCCCTGGTTGGCTGCAATTCCCGTGCTTCAGCTTCTCAGAATACCTTCCGTTTTGAAATCCTACGGTTGGACGGGAGGTTGGTCGGTTCGACATCCAATGAGATTGACTGCTGGCGTATTGTTCTTTTGCGTGCCAGCAATAGAAACGTTGCTGTGTTTACCTTGGTTTGAGTTGTCCCCTCGAATTTGTAGAGGCCGCTGTTGTTGGCTGTATCCGTTCCTTTCTGTTCCAACCTGTCCGCAAATTTGGAGACCGTCCGAACATTAGTACCAAATCCCGCCGGGGTAATCTTCCTTTCTTCACTGAGTAGTATTTCTTAGAGGTGTCTGAGTACGCATAGACCCCCCCACTTATTATTGTGTCCGCTCCCCCTGAAGTATCGAAGGTCGGGCCGTGCGTTATTGATGGTGGCCCACGGGGAGATAGGTGTTATGCGTCGTCAGGGACCGAACGCCTAGCACGTCGTGTGAAACCCTCACGGTCACACTAGGCGTACCGATGAATTGCAGGCAATGTAACATATTGCGGGAGTGTCTGTAGCTAACGAGTGGTATACTGGTTAGCGCGGTTCGCACAGAAGGCGTTCTGACTGCGTTGGTTCCTCCAGCGGAGGAGCATCCAAAATATTGTTGTGTATTCTCACTTGATGGTTGCAGTGCAGTAGGGATCGCTATCTATCGAAATCATAGGGGCATTGCCATTGGTGTTTACAGATTCGTATCAATTTCAGCTGTTGGATGATCGGGCGTTTGATGTTTTTCCAACGACGGCAAAACGCGTGCTACACAACAGAGGTAGCAGCGATTTTTCGCCCTTCGTTTCCGGACAACGTCCGGAGCTACTTAACTCCGAAACGCCGGAAAACGCCGGAATATCGTATAGAAATCCCACGGTTTGGGTTGAGCTCCTCGAGAGTGGTTCCCAGCATATCGGTTAGCGTCAAAAAGGTATTGAGAATATCGTTTTAGGACTGCTGGCTCATAGTTTAGATGTGTTGGTCGAGTTGCGGGAAGGAGACGCCTTCGAAAAGTCATAGTTCGAGAGGTATTAAGATGATATTGATCTCCTAGTGCAAAGGATGTCAGAAACCGATTAATTTTGCACCCCCTAGGAAGGGATGCCTCCATCTACTTGTTGCCATATTTTTGTTTTTTGGTTAAACCGTTATCGTAGGCCACGGATGTTGTTCTTGTCGGGTTACACTTTCCGACGCGTGCTTCAACAGGGGTAGCACTTTTCATGTGAAATGGCTCAAGCGTCGTTCCACGGTGTAGTCCCCGAGCCTTTCTTTGACGAAATCGCCGGTTTGAAACCAGCTCCCGGCCGTATCTCCTGAAACACGGTGCCCTTTTTCCGCTCCGACGTCGTTGTTCGATAGATTGTTGCAAACAAAAAGATTATAAGGATGATTTTTCCATACAAGCATCGTTCCTCGTGTAGAGAAGCCATAAAACGTTCGTTAAAGAGTATCGCCAGTTTTGAGGGGGGGCTATCGTAGTAAGAATCAGTCGCATTTCCCGTACGTGCTTCGCCTTCAGGACTTTGTAATGAAGGTGCTGCTCTCGCCGTAGCGCTGATACATATGTTTGTGAGATCTCGCCACGGCCCGTGCTGTGGGCGGAATTCTGATACAACATGTAAGCTACGTTGTACATATGGGCACATTTTCATGTTCGGCGCAAGAGGGTGAGGTGGGCGGTAGACGCGTAAAACTCTCGTACATACACCAACTCACCGGTTTGTCTGTCAGGTAGGTATCGTAGAAGGCCAGAATTTTGTTTTGATTCGAAAATGAACAAAGCAACTTCAACGCCCCCGTCTGTGCCCTTACGCACAGCTCCGTGTCACACAACGAAGGCTTTGGGGAAACAGGGGGTGTAGGAAGGACGATAAGTTTATGTGCGTGGGATCTAGGAAAGGTCGTGTGGGTTAGTGCGCACATGTGTGGGTTAGCAGACTTTGGGCGGGGGGCGGGGGCGGGGGGGGGGAGGGTGTTGAAACACTGCACCGAACTTGTACCTGAGGTGTACATGGTGCTGCAGAGTCTAGGCTCGCAAAGGATGGTCCAGATACCCAACGGCTAGCAACCTCGGGGAGTTCAGACACTCATGGAACTTATGTGGGCCGTTCAGTTGGTTGGATTCAGGGGAAGCCTTGTTTATCTGGTATGCGGAGAACGACATTAATAAACGTTTAGACGTGAAACGTGGATTTCTTTTGACATAATTTTTGCGCCGAGACTGGGAGTGTAAGAGCACGGAGACGGGGGAAGAACCGCTCTGCCACACACGGTTGCTATCCTGTAGGGGCAGCACCTAATGTCCCAGACTCGTTTTGGCTGATGGCAAAGGGGGAATCTACCCCACGAAAAAGTCGCATCACACCGCTCGTTTTATCTAAACCCTATAATGGCAAGGTTACGGTAAAGAGTTTATGATGTCTTTTCGGGAACTTTCGTTTTCAGTGGCTCGGCGTCACTCGCGCGGGTGACCCCCCTGTCCCTTGCGGTCACCAGGATTTTCGCGCTGTGCAGACACTCCAGGTATTTATACGAAAAGAGATGGTTAGCTACGCGCTGCAACAAAAAAATTGCCGAACGTGTCTTTGTCAGCGAGATACAGAGTCACTCACTCGCGCGAGCGATGAAAACCTCAGACCAGGTAGTGAAAATCAGGGGGTCCCCCTACCCGTAGCCTTCATCAAGGGGGGGGTCACTTTTGGGGGGCGGGTTTGGCAGTGGCCCGAGGTCACTCGCGCGGGTGACCTCCCTGTGCTTTGCCGTACCTTTTCGAATTTGTGCTTATCTTTATTAAAATTTCCCCTTCATTGAACCGTCAATGTAAGCAACTCCTTTGGAAATTAACATTGAAGTAGAATGCTGCTCCCTTTTACGGAGAGAGCGGTATATGAATCGGCAAATGGAGTGAATGGATATATAACCACTTTGCGCCAAACTAACCGCCTAAACTCCTTTTGCCCGTGAGGTGCAGAGTCACTCGTGCGAGACAGGGTCACTCGTGCAAGTGGTTCAGACTCAGTTGCGAAAAGGGGGTGACCCCTCCCCACGTTAGCCTTGCTTTTAGGCCGTTCGCTTTTGCGTCGTGGTTTGCACTTTCACTTCGTCTCAGCGCCCGTTCCTGGTCACCTTTTACAGAGCTTTTTCGGGCGGGCCTGCCTCAGGCATACTTGGTGCCGGTCCTATCGAGGTGTGATCTAGAGGCCGCCGTAGGACGTTTGCTTGTGCGCGCGAGAATCTCGGTAGCGAAGGTGTCCCGTTTTTCACCACCTGCAGTTTGCTTGGCCCCTGGCGCAAGCGGCCTTGTAAAACACACTCGAAAACACTAATGTTAGCTCTATCTTATGATAGGGGTGTGGCACATTTCGGGTGACATATTTTCATGAGAATGTGGCGGTGCTCCTAAGTCATTCTACGATAGCCCCCCGAACTATTTCTTGAACGAAATCGCCGGTTTTGAAACCAGCTCCACGGCCGTATCTCCTTTAATACGGCGCCTTTCGCCACCCTGGCGTCATCGGTCGATAGTGCTTTCGTGAACAAGAAATCATGTACAAAAAACTTTTTTTCATAGCATCCTCCCTCGTATCGAGCAGCCACGAAACGTTCGCTAAAGAAAACCGCTGGTTTTTGGGGGTGGCTGTCGTAGAATCGGTCTCCTTACGCGCTCCTTAGCCCGCAACGGACCGATATTTTTTTTTGGAGTCATCCAGAAGGGTGGTACGATAGAGTTATGTAGTTATGTCACTTCTCGTCTGAATTGTGTTCTGGATGACGGGGCTCCTTAACCCAAAATGATTGGAATAGGACATCTTTTATTTGTTGGCCTTTTTTTTCTGCTGTGTACCTTGACCATGGGATTTTTTCATCCGTTAGCAGTTTTGATTTTTCTCCAAACCAGTCTTTGGGAGAGGTTTTGAGCTTCCAAGTTGAGAAACCTCAGAAAGACAGTGTTGCACCTTTATCGTAGCGCGCGTCTCCAACGGCATAGGAGCTTCAGCTTTTGGGGCCATGAACGCCTCTTACCTCTTGAGCTCCTCAAGCGTTGAACATTTATCGTGGATGGGGATCATCATTTTACGACTAGACGTGTGTTTTCGGACTGGCGTATAGAATTGATGGTCGGGTTGTGCGAACGAGCGTCTTCCTTCGAAGTCGTTTTTCGGGCGAGATGCGGAGCTCCTCGTGCTGGGAGGCTCAGAAAACTCTCAGAGTCTTCTGCTCACCGCTAGCGCGAGACGGCCCTTAGCAATAGATTGCGCTGTGTACTCCTAGGAAATGGGATCATCGCCGTTCGGGTCGCACTCTTCACATTTTCTTAAAGTCGGGCTTTGGAACGAGTAAGCTACGATACAGGTATTGTGATCACTCTCCTTCTGCAATGTTTTCTGAGTGACGAGTCTCCTTAACCCCAAAATCTTCGGAAACAAAACAAATAATAGGCATTTTTTTTGCCTGATTTTCGAGGTGTATACCAAGGCCATGGAGTTTTTCATCCGCTAGTAGCAGTTTCATTTCAATCCAATCGGTCTTTTGGGAGAGGTCTCAAGCTCCCCAAAGGAGGAACCTTAGAAACAAAAACGTGGGGTGGTGCACCTCTATCGTAGCACACGTCTTGACTGGGGAGAGAGTTCCTCAACCGAGAAAGCTTAGGAACGTATGGATGCGCTGCTTCTACGGGGGTAGGGAGTAGAGTGTGGTTTGACCCCTTCTCGTTAACGAAGCGAAACACGCCAATTTCCACAGCCCGGTGCCTGTCACGAAGCCTAAACGCCTCGCAAGGAGTTTCGCTGCTCGCGCGAGCGGCCCTGAGCCGCGCAAACGCGCACTGTAAGCGTTTTGAGCCCCCTGCCTTGACATATTTGCGGTTCTTCACGATATCCACAAGAACCAGCTGGAAGGAAGCAGAGGGTGCTCCCGACACACATACAAAAGGTCGGCTGCGGTGGTACCAATTTGGTTTCAGAAGGGATGTTTGTTTGGGGGGATTGTGGCGCGTGGTCATGAATACACCAATTATAGAAGAGGGATCTTCATTTGGGCTTCGAAGCGTTGTGCGGGGAGGGCGGGAGGGGGTCGGGTGGGGGAAGGGGGGGGGGAGGGGATGGACGACGCATTGCACGGCAAGGATAACACGTTGTGTCGAAATTAGGTTTTGAACGAGTGGCTCCTTGACCCGATTCTACTGGAAAGTCACTCTTGTTGCGCTATTGATTCGTTTTACGCTTCGGCCGTGAGAGGGTTAGTCGGAGTTTCACATTCACTTTCCCCTTGTTTTTTATTTTTGATGTGCGAGGTATTAAGCTTATCGCTTCAGGAGCCTCAGGAAAAATGCCCGGGTGCGCTTATTCCGTGGCACACGCGTCAGGCGGTGCGGGAAAGTATTAAGTGTACTTAGCCGTGGCGTTCGTATTTGGTTGGAAGGGATACACGTTTGGGGAGGAAGAGGAGAGGCGTCGGAACATTCACAGGGTATAGGCGTGGTGTTGCACATCGTTTCTCGAACAGCGAGGGTTGTGGGGGGTCGTGGCGGTGGTGACAAGCAGTCAGGCGACATCGTCGTGCGGGTCGATATGTGCTGAAAAACTGAAGCTGTGTGTGATGTTACTACCAAGAGATGGTTTGGCACGGTGATGTGGGGTGCCTCGAAAACCTAGCGAAGCCTCGTTTCAGTGCTGACGGGGCTGGAACCAGAAGCTTATCGTTAGACCTTTGTGAGACGGTGGTCGCAGTACATGGCCGTTAGATGGGGAGTGCTAGTGTCGTTCGCTTGGGTTCCAACGGGGTTCGAGAGTGGGGTTTGTGTGCTTGTATACATACACGTAACATTTTCGGGGGAGTTCGCTGCGAAAAGGCAGGTTGGCGGCGGGAGGCTTGTGCTTCCAACCATACACTGGACGCTGTTCCGGCGTCCATCCATTTGGATGAGGATGTGTTGTGGATTGGTGGGTTTGGGGGGGAGAGGCGCTTTGTGGCGTGTTTGAGACTTACCAGTAGTGCGCGGTGGATATTTAGGAAGGGTTGGGGGAGGGTGATTCCAATCAGCATACGTCAACATGTGCATAGATATCTACTCGATTGCTAGTATCTGCGAAAAAATCCTGGGATCTAAAAATTGATCTCCGGACTTGTGAGTGCACACATTTCGTTATTTTCGTCTCGATCGTTGACATAAACAAACAAGAATCGCGACAAACTCAGAGCACGTAGACTCGCAAGAAAAACCAGACACCGCCAGGATAACGTACGGGAAGGAGGGAGGGGGCACCCTCAATGGCGCCGGTACACCATGCGGAAAAACCCGGTCCAATAGCAGAAACCGGGGCTATCCCGCGTATACCGCCGACGCTGGCCGTCCCCCAAGCGTCCTGAGCAGTTTCGGAGTAATTAAACCACGCGATCGGCAATATAGAGAGACCTCTGCTGTGCATCACACAAAAAAACGCTCGCCGCGGGAGCACTCACCGTCGAGAACGACATTTCCAGGTCCGCATGACGAGATGACGCGCAACCACCGCAGCTTGCGCTGTGGTACATCGTACAGTGCTCTACCACCCCGGACTGGCGGCGCTTTTCTTGGCATCGAGCCACGCGCGGGCGTGTACACATTCGGCGATTGAACGTGGATTTTTATTTCAGATCTCATCCTGACTGGTGTGTACCCAGTTTGTATTTTAGACGTATGCTACGATTGACGTTTGTATCAAGTGCTATTTAACACTTTTCGTCCGAAATGTTTTCTGAACAACGTGGCTCCTTAATCCCGAATCGTCGGAAGTTGTAGGCCATTCGTTTTTACGTGGTTCTCGTTGTATACCTAGGCCATGGGATTTTTCATCCGGTGGCAAAGTATTGTTTTCTTTTCCAAATCAGTTCTTGGGGGAGGTCTCAACCTCCCAAAGTCGAGGAAACCTCAGAAAAAAATGTGGTGCGTTTCTATCATAGCACGCGTCGTTGGCGGGGTCGCGTTCGGGATCATTTCTTGTCGTGGTTCGCGGTCATTCGCGCGCGAGTGACACCCCCGTTTCTTTGCTATCTGGAGTTTTTTTCTCGTGCTGTTTAAATTATGCCACGACACGAATCGGAAACAAAATGAATGGGAAGTTACGCGCTGCGCGGATAGATCTTTCACCTCATTTCAAGCATTTAATGTCCGTCGAGTACGGCAGTCACTCGTGCGAGCGCGCCTCAAGTCCAGAAGTTGAAAATAGCGGTATTTCCCCCATCGGGGCTCCTTAACCAAAAATCACTCGTGCAAGCGCGCCTCAAGTCCAGAAGTTGAAAATAGCGGTATTTCCCCCATCGGGGCTCCTTAAACAAAAATCGTCGGAAATAGGGCATTTTCTTTGCGAGATTCTCGTTGCGTACTTGAGCGATGGGTTTTTTTATCCGGTGTAACATTTCTTTGTTTCTGCACATCAGTTGTTTGTGAGAGGTTTAAAGCTCCCAGAATCGAGGAAGCTCAGAAAAAAACGTAGTGCACCTCTATCGTAGCACGCGTCTAAGTTCTATCCGATAAACGATGCGAAGGTCTGGGCTATGCAACGAAAACCGTTTTACACAAATGTGCACACTTCAGACGATTTTGGGTCAAAAAAGGAGAGCCCGGTCATTTAGGAAAAAGTGTCCATCCAAGAAGTGCTACGTCTATCGTAGCACGCGCGTGTGTCCTAAGCACGGGCCATCAGCTGGCTGGCTGTACGGGGGTCATTCTTGGGATAGGATATCTTCTACGGTGGTGATGCTGTGTGGTACAGTCTTACGGTCCCTCAAATGTGCAGTGCCATGCCAGATGGCCATAACCGCACAAAAGTGGGACCCCGCGCTATCACCGAATGGTGCACAGTACATACATTTCTGCAGTGGTCTTTACGACGCGCAGAAGGTCGTGGCAAACGGTCATCACCGCATAAAACTGGGCCACACCGCCCTCTAACGAGCCCCCCACCCCACTGACGCGGGGCCACGACTTGACTGTACCGGGGTAATGGTACGCCTATTGAGACCGCTCACGATGTCCCGAGGGGTAGGAATCGCTTTCCATTATTGGGTCAACGCAGAGACAAAGACCCCCCGACATGCGCGAAGATAGAGAGGTAGAGTCAGCCCGCTGTAGGAGTGCAGCAGACTCTAAGAAGTTTCTGAGCTCCTAACATGAGGAGCTAGGTCAACATCTCACAGGAACCGAAGCATCACTTCGAAGGCTTTCGTTTCCGCGATCCGGCTCTTCTATTTTTTAGGTAGTCCTACGACAAATGCATCTTCTTGTAAAGTATCAGCTTAACCGAGAGTCCTCGCTTGAGGATCTCAACGGGCCAGACGCCCTTAGTAACCCAATTGATGCAAAATCCATATGCCGTGGGGTGACTCGGGTAGCACGTTTTGGACTAAAAAATGCTTCAACTTTCTGAACGATGGTAGATATCCTTAGCTCAAAAATCGTCAAGGTTCTCCATATAGTCTATACCCCTGCAACGTTTTCCGTTGGATGCCTAGATCGTGGGATGGCCCATCGGGTTAAGCTCGCAATACTCTCCAACGTTAGGTTTTTCGAGGGGGTGCACAGCTACTCAAGTGGGAAGCTTCAGACGAAAAAAGGTACACTTCTATCGTAGCAAATGATTGGGTCTAACCAACCTAATTCCCAACCCTACAACCATAAGCTTGTCCCCCACGCCAACCCCAACCCCAACTCACACCAAACGTGGCCGGAAGACGCTGCTGCTGCGGCTGCTGCTGCCGTGCAGTGCCCGCTGTGGGCATACGTGCGAGAGGACGTGTGTTCTTTGTTCTGCAGAATCAAAGGGCCTCCTCGCGGTCGTTCAAATTTATATTTAGTATTGTGTGAATGTTGACCTTGAGGGGGCCTAAAAAACTAATGGACCATTTCCGATTTGGATGCAAGCAAACCAAAGTAGCAGCAGTATTGAGAACATATAACGGGTTAACACAGCACTTATAGCACCTATACGGCACGTACGTTTTTCACCGCGCCCTCTATTATTGCTTCCGGTATGCTGTATCTAGTATGTGCGTTGTGTGTATATTTTGTATGTGCTGTATGAAATCATGTAAAGGGCCAACGCTACGTTGTTGGGGTCATTCTTAGGGCTACCCTGTTCTTCTTTCGTAGCAACATCGATAGTTCGTGCTCGCCAAGTGACGGCTTCAGGATACGTGTGCCCAGCCACAATGGCATTGCATTGTTGTTACTGCGCACAATTTATGGAGATCCCCACTGTTAACAGGATGAATCATCGAACACAAAAAAGAGCGCAAAAAATAACTGGTGTTATGCTTAGGAGCATTTGAGTCAAGTTCATTATGGTGCCTGGTCTTACCGGGGGTGCAGAGCCTCAACGGAACACAGTCGTAGCGAAGGACATCTCCCCTAAAAGGTGACGATGCCTTCCTTTTGTGCGCGTGTGGTTTCGTATTGTTGACGATAGGTCGATCTCGGCGCTAAGAGGAGCGTGAGCGTGCCGCGGCAAGAGCGCACCTTGTTTTCTTCGAAGATACTTACAATGTACCTTAAAAAAATACAGCTTAAACAACAAAATAACAATACAGCCTGACGAGCAACCCCATGGCAGTAGATATATACGCTTTACATGTGGCGGAAACTTTTGTCACGGTGAAAGAGAGAGGGGAAATGCCGGTACTTGGATTAGCATTTTAATTGACTCTGGTAACGGATGCACCTCATTCAACGGCCAACATCCTTTCTTTGAAGGAAGTAAAGCGTACCTGGTGTATAGCATAATGTACCGGATGGAAAGGTGCATAACAGAAACCCTTGCAACCACGGTTTCCGTTGTCGGTCCCCTTCATTTTTGCCCGCAGGTTCATTCATCCCACCACCACCCCACTCCTACACAACATCCTCCGCCAGCTGCCGACAAGTACTTAGAACTGCTTCCTCACCACCAGCACCGCCAGACAGCCGACGACCGACAAGTACTCCTCTCGACTCTTCGGCGCCGCCGCCAGCTTCCCATCTAAAGCCAGCTGTGTGCATTGTGGCCCCGGATGTACCAAGTCGACGATCAAATCTCGCGCGATAGCTTTCTTTGTGCGTGTGGACGTGTGTTGCTGCATTGGACGTAGTGTGATACGGGCCGTTCGTACGCCAGGCCTGTCAGGGCCACCGCCTCGGACGAGAACACCGCTCAGCTGTGGGATCAGTCCCTTGCTTGGCGGGCGACGAGACGCGCGATAGTCCGCACCAGGAAGTGCCCTAGATGCACTTTGCGACTGTTGCAGGCTTGCGGTATGCCAATATCGAATATTCTCCCGATTTTCAGACCCGATATTTAGCATCGTTTTGTACCCTCAGCACGCGCCGACCCCACAGCACAACAGTGTTCGCGTCCGAGCCGGTGGCTCCGGCGATCTACATTCATAGTGATGTCGGTCAACGCGGTGTGAAGTTTTTTACTGTTGGCGGCCGTGCCCAAATGTGGAAGATAAGATACCTTCCTGGTGGATTTTCGTTTTTATACTGCGTCATCTGAAGACCCAAAGATTCCGCCTGGTGCATACAGTCCCGAGTGTATTACTCTCACAGCACGGGACTGACCCGATGGCAGAGCAGTATTCTCGTCCACAAGCTTGCGGCCTTGATGGTTTACATGGCGATCAATGGAGTGGTTTCTGAGATGCTGTACCCAAAGATGGAAGATACTTTTGTATTCGGATACCGCAGCGCACCAGGCAATTTGTTCCATCTTTGGATATACAGAATATTCAAATTCAGGACTCACAAACAACCACCTATCAACAAGTACACGTCAGCCGTCGGAGTCTCCGCGGAGACGATAAACCTGCTCTACCGTCGGGTCAGTCCCGTGCTTAGTGGGCGTCCAGGCGCCCGATAGTCTGCACCAGGCAGTACCGTTTGGAGTTAGATACCGCAACCCAACAACGCAAACGTCCTATACCGCGATCGATTCACACACATACGAAGATATTGCCAAGACCCCAATCACACAGCTCCAAAGCAACTACCAATTGCTCTCCCGCTGAACCAGGAAGATCAAGCTATAATAAATGTTTTCCTCTGGAAACTGCATAATAAAAACTGCATACGAAAATCGCAAGGAACGTTCACCCGGCAGTATCTTCGATATTTGGGCACAACGCAAAGCTACAAACCGCTATCGATCAACATATGTTGTTTAGACCATCGGAGCCACCGACCCGGACGAGAGCACTGCTCTGCTGTGTGAGACCAATCCAGGTGCTTAGACGACGACAAGATGGCATATGCGCGATAGTGTCTGCTCCCGGGGTCGAATAATTTAATGTTCTGATACTGCAGCACTAAAATTCAAAATGCAAGCTGCACCTGGGCGGAATCTTCGATCTTTTGAAATGTCCAGCAGCCAAAAAAAGCTAGCATTTCAAGCCACGATCGATTAGCATGCACATATATGTAGACCTTCAGAGCCACGGTCCCGACATAAACGCCTATCTGCTGGGTGGGATCAGTGCTGTACTTCGCGGGCTGACGCGCAGTAGTAGTCTGTTCCAGGCAGTATCATATTTTGGACATTGAATACCGTAGCTTCAAAACCTCGAACAGGACCTTCACGGAGTCAGATGCATCAACAGCGATTTCGCCCTGCCCGTGTCCCACATCCTGCCTTGTTTTATCTGGATGCTACTGTACGAACTGCAGTACCCTTGCTGCTGTGCTTACTACTCTTGCTGCCGGAGTTCTGCAACACATACAACATATAGAAAAAAATGACCGGGGTGACGGGTACGCCTCTTCTTAAAAGGAGCCAAAAATGGTGTTTGGGACGTAAAACACACCTACCTGGTGTATAGAATATAGGCAGTACCGTTCATGCTGTACTTACTACTCTCGCTGCTGGAGTTCTGCAACACATGCAACAGATACAAAAAATGACCGTGGTGACGGGCACGCCTCTTAAAAATTTAAGAGCCAAAATCGTGTTGGTTGGGACGTAAAACGTACCTGGTGTATGGAATGTAGGGCCATGAGGAAAATGTGTAAAACGGAAAAAACGTTGTTATTCCCGAGTATATCACCCCCGGAACAATTCGCCCTCCTCACCCCACCCCCACACAACACCATCCGACAGCTGCCAGCCGACAAGTACTCATATCTGCTTCCACGCCACCAGCACCACCAGACAGCGGACAGCCGAGAAGGACTCCTCCCACCTCGTCGGCATCGCTGCCAGGTCCACCTCCATACTAACCAGGTGTGTCAAATGCTCCCGGGCGTGTGCGTCGCCAGCTTCTTGGTGTGTTTGAAGACATATGTGATGGGGCGTGGTATGATACTGGTTGGCCGGGCAGCACAAAGCAGGACATGAAGAAAAAAAACTGTAGAGAGATAGCCTTGAGCAGCAGAGAATTCTACACCAGGCCCATCAGAACCGCCAGGTCGGGGACGAGAACACTGCTCTGCTGTGGGGTCTGCTCCATGCTTGGGGGATGAAGAATCGCGATGGTTTGTACCAAACAGAACCTTTAAATCTTCCGGCAGCAAGGCGCGAGAAAGTCAAGGGCACCAGGCATAATGTGTGATCTTTTGATGCAGCACACAACCCGCATAAATCGCAAACCGCGATTGATCGACATCTAAACCGTCAGAACCACCCGGCTCGGATGAAGACGTTGCTCTGCTGGAGGGTCACTTCCGTGCTTGGCAGGCAGGGAGACGCGTTATGGTCCGTACCAAAGAGTGAACTCGAAGTGAGGATGTCGCACGCGAAGCACATGAGGCGATATATTCCATATTTTGCGACAGCCTAAATAAAGCGCAAAAAAACACAAACCGCGGTCGAGCGACATGTACGTCGACCGTCAGAGCCGCCAGGTTGAGCGAGAACACTGCTCTTCCGTCGGGTCAGTCTCGCACTTGGTGGGGCGACCAGACGCGTGATAGTCTGCACCAGGCGGGATATTTGGATGTTTGGATACTGCGGCGTCAAAATTCAAACCTCGCAAATCGCGATCAATCCCCATGTAAATGATATAGACTAGCCAAGCTACCAGGCATACAACTCGACATCAACTGGCTGTTGCTCTCCCCGCTGTAGCCTATGGGAGATCAGATTGTTGATAATATCAGGCCTGAGTCAGGCGGTATAAATCTGTTGATCGACCTCTAAATTTAAAGGCGTATACGCAGCCAGCACCGGAAAGCGTGATCGTGACTGGAGACGATGATACATTGCTTTATGTCTGGTATTATTAATAATCCGGCCGTCGAACCTGACTCGGTCTCATAAGGAACTAAAAAAACGATTCAGGCTTGAGAGCCGGATGATAATACAAGAACGAGAGATAGGGTTATGTGCCACCGTCTCCAGTCTCCACCACGCGTTCCCGTGCTGGCTGTGAATACGCCTTCGGCGATCGATCAACAGATCGGTAGTATCTCGTTTTAATGATAATTAAATTCTGCGGGTTACAAACGCAAATTGCACCACCAGGCAGGATCTTTGGTCTTCGGATGCAGCGTACTACCTGAGCCAGGCAGTATCTATGGATCTTTAGATATCGCATCTTCAAGATGCAAAGCACACTACAGTAGGCACTAGAATGTGGATCTCTGATACTGATTGATGATCTTTTGATCTTTGGGTGTTGATGGTATTTTGATCTTTGCGTAGCGCAGCCTAAAGAGTTCGACACTTTTCACAAGCCGCGCTTGATCGACATGCCAACCGTCAGATCCAGCGACTCGAACTAGCACACTGCTCTGCCGTGGGGTCAGTCCCGACAGTCTTGTGCTTGGCTGGCGGGAGGACCCGTGATAGTCCGCACCGGACAGTATCTTTTGGGTTTTGGATACCGCATGCGACTTTGTAAATATTACTGGTATCTGGTATTGGACAGCAGTCTTTGGGTCCCTTTGTTGAGTGCGGCATTCATATGTGCGGGGCCCCAGCTTAGCGCAGTTAAAAAAAATCTCTTCAGTCACGGCTCGGCCTATTTGTAGAGAGTAAGTCCAACACCCCGTGATAGTGCGGGGTGCCACTTGTGTGTGGTTAGTGTCACATGGAAACGCATCGCACTAAAATCGGGGACGACGCCTGTAACACTGTATTACTGCACTACTATCAAATTATGCTGTACCGCCGAAAAAAAGGTCAAAAGTCGCAAATCGTAGTGCACCAAGCGAAGTTATAAACAATAATACTTGTTGTGTTGGATACAGCAATCGAGGTCCCTTTGCTTGTGCGGCGTTTTTTTGTGCGGGCCCCCAGTTAAGGGCAGTAAAATGTAGATGTTGTCCCGGCTCGTCCTATTAATAGAGAGTACCGTGATAGTGCGGGATGCCGCTTATAGTGCGGTTTTTTCATCTGGTAATCCAACGCACTAATGAGGGACCACGACAATGCTCTGCTGCAGATTAATATATAGCAAGTCGCAAGTCGTACCGTACGAGGATACGAGCAGGCTTTCATCTATGTATGATGAAAACGATTTGATTTTTGCTCTCTCCGCTGTCAGTGTGTGGGTACTCGATTTCTCTTTTTTTTTTCGACGAACAAACAAATAAGCTCACCCCAACGTCGGCAAAGACCCACCGAAGAACAGGCCTCCCCTGTCCTCTCCAAGCCGCCCTGCTTGTTCCTTAAAGCAAAATCCAGATGAAGATGAAATGTGCGGAGCGATCAATGTCTTCGTGCTGCTGTATGTAGTGAACACATCATGCTGTCTTTATTCTTCAATGGCAGTACGTATTTGCCCCGTGGCCCATTTTCCACTCGAAGAAGTGTGCAATAATAGTCTACAGATGTATGTATATAGACTATATACGAAGTACGGTAAGGAAGTAGCGAAGCAATCTCCCTCCCACGATGCCTCGTTTCCCTCTCCGGACAAGCTTCCGACCTTCGTCCCCCTCTTGCAAAACAGACAGTGTGCACTCTATACTGTCTAGAGGTAGCTATACTCATACTGTGCGGTAGAGAGGTCGACTCGTGACGCATTTATGATACGCCTAAAAATGGCGCATCATTTTTTCTCTGCATAATTGTTGGCTTGAGGTGCTGGCTCTATAGTCTAGTCTATGCCTCACGCCAAAACCGGTTTGGAGCAAAATTTAAGTGCAGCCTTATGTCCAAACCCATGCCCGAGGTATACAAAACCATTGATATTGCAAACCAAGAATGAATGAAAAATTCCGACGAGATTTGGGTTAAAAACCCCCGTCATTCAAAAACAATACTGGCTCAGTGACATTCATTTATCGTGCCAAGAGGCTCTCACCGGCACCATAGACGGCAATCCAGCCGTTGAATCGGCACACCATCGGGAGGCGCCCGCCGTACCGCGATCGATCGTTACGTGTGAGTTGTGTTCACGTCGAAACTTTCTTTTGTGCTCTCATGCTTCACTAGCCAACCCAGTGTCCGTCCTGGTACTTCGTCATTACTGTGGAGAGACATCCCTACAACGTGCCGGTGTGCGTAGCTATATTGGGATATGCTACTGTGAATATATGACACCTGGCATACAGCCTTAATGAGAAAAAAAAGCTTGTTGCTCTAGCCGCTGTCAGAACTTGTCGTGGATGCTTGCACTGTCTTTCTTTGTCGATGATGCTGTGGTCCAGTGCGTGTCTGCTTATATATAGCGCTAGTTGGATAGTGCTTAGATTGCTGTTGCGCCGGTAAAACCAACTTGGCACGACTGGAACCCGCTGTGTTGCTAGCACCGGTATCGGTACCATAGACTGCAGTATTATTTCCACTGTGTTGGCCGTGTCCGATGTACTGCCGATAGTGTCGGCTGACACATACCGCTACTATAAGGATACCGCCACATTGCATGGATCGCCCAAATATTGCTTGAACCTGACATCCTCAACGCCACGATAAGCTGGGGACTTGGCCACCCTCTTCCAGTCCCGTTGCCCTGTTTATTACACGAGGGGGATCCAGGGACAGGTGCCAGGTTTATATCGTAGTCAGTGCACTGCTGTAGAACCCCCGGAGCCTTCCTCGGATCCGCATCACAGATATGCGTCATGTTACGGTTGAAATTAATACTGCAGTTGAACTTTTGTTGTAGGTATAAAACTATATACCTAGACCTCGCCCCCCTCGGACGTCTCGCTCGGCACATCCTCCCCCCTCTCAGCCCTTCTCAGCCCGTAATTGCCGAAAAGAAAATTAGTTGCTCGGGAAAAGAACCGTCCCGAAGTTCCTTGTGCCTTCCTTGCTTTCCCTAGTCTCATTCTTACTTAGCTCTCATTCTCTCATCTTTACTGCTTGCTCTGATATTTTTATTTTGCTTTTTTCAGCAACTTCTTTTTTGTACATTTACTTTTGAAGTTGGCCAATTAATTGCTGGCTGTTGGGAGGGAATTGCCGTTGACGGCTGCAAACAGTTTGAATTTGAAATTTGCCGGATCGGCAATAACAATTTGAAGTTGAAATATGCGAAGCGGACAAAGGCTAGTGCGGGAGGAGGCTCCGCCAACAGTGGGGGTGGTGGAGGTTCAGGATCAGGCGTGTGGAAGCTGGTCGGGCAAGAACGGGACTCAGCTTCTTCTGGCAATCCTCATTGGCCGTGCCTGAGCAAGGGTTGTGACGGCTTCCTCATCGCACGAAATAGAAAAAACAGGAGTTCCCAGTACGCTGTCTGCGACACCGGCAGTGAGTGACGACCCTTCCACCTGCCAAGCTTTTCATAACCTTAACAAGAAGCACTGGGGAAGCGGCGACAACCCTCGTGTATGTGACTGGTGTGACGCGGACACCTGTGATTCACCTTCGATCGGCGTCCCTAACGAAGGAGCTGAGAGCTTGACGAAACGTGAGTTTCATTTCTTCGTGTTGTTGGAATTTGATGTTTGCCGTCAGCTACTATACTACTGATGATGTGGAGAGTTTGTTCCCGTTGTCAGTGTGTTCAGCGCCGTGCGACATACGTAAGACACCAGATGTCAACACCCTGTATTTTCGGTAGTGCTGCGTTGAGTGTTGGCTGAGTGTGCTGCAAGTTGTGCGCAATAGACTACCAGTATGTGGTTTTGGGTGTTGGTGAACTCCAGCGAATCCTGTTTCCAATAATGATGCACATTGAAATTTACATTGTTTGACCTTGTGTGCCTGTCTGCAACGTCTGCTGTAGCATGTGTGTGCTACACCAGCGTGGTCGAACTACCACACGGTGTGGAAGCTGTGCTTGGGGACGCGTAGCCTGAACAAACTCAAGTTCGCCTTGGTGGTCACGGAGGGCAGTCCCGTCGTCGGGGTAAGCATGTAGTACTAATTGTCTACGCAGTTGTGTGCTGTGATTTCTAATCATGCGTACAAACACACTTTTGCATGTACGAGTGCGTGTACGGGGCAGTCCCGTCAACGGGGTATAAGCGGGAATTGTACAAGTACTCAGGTCTACGAGTAGACCTATGCAGTGACGCTGTGTGATGCGATTTCTTTTTTATATACGTACAGCCAAACACACTTCATGTATGTACGATTACGAGTACGGGGCAGTCCCGTCATCGGGGTAAGCGGGGGTTGGACAAGTGGTCCATGCAGTGACGCTTTGTGCTGTGATATAAACACACGTTTTGGATGTACGACTACGACTACGTGGTATCTATACATGTAAGACGCAATGAAAACGGGCAAGTCTCATCAAGGGGGTCAGCCATTGTTGTAAAACTGGTCCATGTAGTGATAAATAACACAGCAGCATGATACTTCAGCACCAGTCGCAGTACACACTGGAGGTTGATATATAGCAGTAAACAGAAGCTGAAGTTAACCTGGGTGATGCTGGATAGCAGTCCCGTGATTGGGGTTAGCGAGTTGTTCATGTAGTGACGCGGTGTACTACTACTGTTACTCATTTTTCATACAACCACATGAACTCTTTGTATTAACGAGTACAAGTAGGGTGCGCAACCTCTTCAGGAATCGCAGTACACGTCGGTCGTAATAGTGTTGATAGCACCAGTAATAGAGTAGTACCGAACAATATATACAGCAGGTACTGTCTCTTACCCTTCGTTGTCGGTATTCCGCCGGTAGGCCTTATATAGCAGTATACCGGGGCTTCCGCTTACCAGTTGCGACTGTGAATCCCGTTCGTTCCTGTCCCAGTGGTGGTTTCATAGGTGTTAGCAACGTTGTGGTACCAGGCAGGGCTTTGCCCATAAACGACCGCTTTCATTACAACAGTGTTAAATTGTACGACTTCCTTTCAAACTTTGGAAATCGACGACAGCTACGTGGCCTTACTATTTTGAACATTCACTGAACGCAAGGTATTCCCATCCGTTGTTGTCATTTGCAGAAGCCCTGCGAAGCAGCCGCCGAGGGCCGCCAAGTCGGCGAGGACATAAACACGAAGTGCACCGGCGACATCAAGGTCGGTGACCTCCTGAAGAAGGCAGGCGACCACTTGCTCGATATACATCCCGCATTCCATTCCCACGGTGCCACGAGGGCGTTCGACATCGAGGTACGTTCTACTCTTATCTTGCGCCCTGTGTGTCACGAGTCGAGACATCCATGTCTCTTGCTCAAGACTAGGGGATGAAAGGAGTGCGGCTCATTTTATACGTCCATGAAGTGCGGATATAGTCCATGAAGCAAGGAAGCAAGAAGTGCGGATATAGTCCATGAAGTGCGGCTCTTTTTCCGAGTACCAAGAGCAAGTACAACAATACCACAACAATTACTAACAACGAAAGGAGCTCCAATAATTTGGATGGTTACGACGTCTGCTGGAGAGAAGTACCAATACTTTTTTACACATACTTATCGACGTCCTCCCGCCATGCTTCAACGTTTGTGGACAGATTCACAAGATCATCGACAAAAAACAAATGTGCAAGGTGCTGGGTACCTCCGCTGAGGAGGGAGTCCAAGCAAGCCTGCATACTCCTTCGGAAGCAATGTTGACAGCACGTTCTTTATAGAACGTTAAGTTGTGGTTTATTATACCAGCATCGTTTTCTGATAACTATGCCTAAATGCGTGCTCTTCGTCTTTCTGGAATACAAATGTACTTCACATGTTTGCGGTGTGTGCGTTCAAGTTCCTGCTTCCAGCATGTTTTTTTTGGCACTGCGCTCCTTAACATCTTAAGTTGTAGTTTTCCTGTCTCTATCCTTGACAAGCGCGTGCCTGGTGTTTATGCACTGCGATAATTTATTATTGATGATCGACTTAGAGAGAGCTATTAATAAGTGTACAGGTGCTACCTGAGAGGTGGAAGGATATGCCAAGCAAGTCCTCCGACGTGCCCATCATGGACTGGGCGAATGGATGATAATAACAAACTCATAATCATAGTCGTCTCTATCCTGTACCGTTGAACGATATATGGACCTCTTGGCATTTTCAAGTCGCCAGTTGCGCCATTTGTGATTTTTTCCGCCTTCCTACTGAATGTCCATTCCTCCTTCCGCAAGCGTAGCGGGCGGCGCCCAGCCGCCCGCGAGCGAAGCCCTTGTATCTTTATATTATTCTGCAACTGCGGTATCTTTTCTGCCCATGGCACACATGACCCACCCGAAGTAGTGCACTACTGTACATATCGATATCCTACAGCAGTACTTCGAACTGTACACCATCTCGGCCGTGCTCATGCGTAAACTTCAGATCATGCATATACCTCACGGTGTACGTTCTGGTTATTTCGTGGCGAGGACTTGTCAGATGCCAGGTACATGTCAGGCTACCGACGACATGTGCCAAGATATAGGTAGCAGAGTATGTATGTCTACGCGGTTCCTTAAAAAGTGGCTATACTACACAATTACCATGGCCGTTCGGTCCTGTTGTATTCAGCACCGCCACCCGCAGCACTATTACCACCAGACGCGTTCTACGATAGAGGTAACACGTTTCGCCTGACATGGTGTCCGAATGACGGAGCTCCTTAACCCAAAATCGTCGGAAGTACACCATATTTTTTGCATGGGTTTCGTCGTGTACCTAGGCCATGGGATTCTTCATTCGGTAGCGGCTTCATTTTTCTCCAACTCAGTTTGTGGGAGAGGTCTCAAGCTCCCAAATTGAGGAGCATCAGAACTAAAAGTGGTGCACCTCTTTCGTAGCTCGCGCCACAAGCATGACATCTTCCCCACCTGCAGCTGGAGTCCAGCTCGAGGCCGGCTGGCCCTGACCAGGGCCGTACTGCGACCCAGGTACTCGAGTATATGTCCACTGCGGTGGCCCTGTGCTTGAACAAGGCCGTGCACGAAGCACTCTGCGTCAATGTTTACGGGGCGGAGGCTTTTTGTGCCAGGTGGTGAACGACGCGTGGATAGCCGGAAACAACCGGTTGGAAGAGAGGGGGATCTACAACACCGGTGTTCTATGCACTCTTCGATCTAAACCGCATCCAGACGCAGCACAGTCACAGCATCGTTGGTATCTGGCCCGGCCTGGACCTTGTGTTAAAGCAATTCGAAGAACAAGCACGGCAGCACCAGTGCAGTACTCACTTGGTCAAGGAGCACCCATCGGTGTGACATTAGTGGAGAACAGCATGTTGGGGACGAGCAATTGGTCGAGGAGACCACAGCCGCAACTTCGTCGGCATCTGCACCGGCGTGAACCTTGTCTTGAAGCGCGTCGTCGTTCTGGCACGGCGGCACCAGTGTTCCACTCAAGTGGTCGAGGAAAAACCATAAGTGGTATCGGTGGAGGAAGAAGGTGTTGGGGACGAGCAATTGGTCAAGAAGGCTCGACAAATTGCTCATCCCTAACATCTTTTTCCTCCACTGATACCGCGCATGGCTCCTCCTCGCCCATTTGAGTACTTCACTGGTGCTGCCGTGCCTGACCTTGTCTGTAACGTACTTTGTCTTTGAAGTACGTCGTCGAACCGGCTAGGCAGCGCCAGTGAAGCACCCAATTGATCGAGGAGGAACCATCGGTAGTAGTAGTGAAAGAAGAAATTGCTGGAGATGAGCAACAGATCGAGGAGCCCACAGCCGCAGCTTTGTCAGGATCTGCGCCGGCCTCGACATTGAGTTTTTGTACTTCGGTGAACAGGCACGACAGTACTAATGAAACAATCAAATGGTCAAGGAGAAACCATCTGCCGTTTGAGTGGAGGAAGAAAATGTTGGGGGCAAGCACTTCGCGGCCTGTCGAACAATTGATCGACCCGAACATCTTCTTCCTCCACTAATTCCACCGATGGTTCCTCTTCGACCAATTGAGTACCCCACTGGTGCTGCAATGCCTGACCTTGTCGTAGCTTACTTCGCCGAACTTGCACGACAGCACCGGCAGAGTGATTAATTGATCGATTGAGAACCATCAGTGGTATTAGTGGAGGAACAATTTGTTCGGGATGCGCAATTGGTCGAGGAGACGCCTCCTCGACCTATTGCTCGTCCGCAATACCTTCTTCCTCCACCAATTCCACCGATGGTTCTTCTTCGATCAATTGTGTACCTCACCAATGCTGCCGTGCCCGACCTTGTCCTTACGTAGTTCGTCGAACAGGCGCGGCAGCAGCAGTAGAGTACCTCTTTGGTCGAGGAAGAACCATCGGTGGAATTTGTGGAGCAAGAAGATGTTTGCGACGAGCAATTGGTCCAGGAGCCCACGGCCGCGGCTTCGTCAGTATCCGCCCCAGCCTAGACGTTATCGCTAGGTCCTCCTTCATACAGCCGCGGCAGCACCAGTGGAGTACTCAATTGGTCGAGGACCAACCACCTGTTGTATATTCAGAGGAAGAAGAAGTTGGGGGCAAGCCGTTCGTCAGCCTCCTCGACCAATTGGTCGTCCCCAACATCTTCATCCTCCAAAACTACCACCGATAGTTCCTCTTCAACCGTTTGAGTACCGCGCTAGTGCTGCCGTGCCCGACCTTGTCTTCAAGTGCTTCGTAAAACAGGCACGGCTGCACCAGTACAGTTCCAAAATGGTCGATGAGGAACCATCAGCGGTATTAGGGGAGGAAAAAGATTGAGGAGACGAGCAATCGGTCGAGGAAGCCCCAGCCGCAGCTTCGTCGGTATCCGCCCCGGCCTCGACATCGTTGTTAAACACTTCGTCGAATGCGCACGGCAGCACCAGTGGAGAACTCAATTGTTCGAGGAGGAACCATTGCTTGAATTTGTGGGGGAAGAAAACGTCGGTGACGCGTAGTCGGTCGAGGAGGTGCCTTCTCGATCTAACGGTCGTCCCCAAAATACGTGTCCTCCACTAATACCACCTTGACGAGGTACCTTGTTTTTACATTCTTCGTCCAACAGGTACGGAAGCACCTGTAGAGTTCTTAGTTGGTCGAGGTGGAACCATGATTGTTCCACCTCGACCAACGTAGAAGTTCACAGGTGATTCCGTGCCGGTTCCACGAAGTACATAAAAACAACGCACATCGTCAAACAGGCGTGGCAGCGCCAGTGGAGAACTCAGTTGAGCGAGGAGGTGCCATATGTCCTATTGTAAGAAGAAGATGGAGACCGATATTCGTCGGCCTCCTCGACCAATTGGTCGTCCCCAACAGCCCCTTCTTCCAACATCACCGACGGCTTCTGTTTGACCATTCTAGCACTCCGCTGGTGATGCAGCGTCTGACATTTCTCTTCTACCGTTTGAGTACCGCGCTAGCGCTGCCGTGCCCAACCTTGTCCTCACGAGCTGCGTCGAACACGCACAGCTGCACCAGCAAGTTCCAAAATGGTCGAGGAGGAACCATCGACGGTATTATAGGAGGAAGAAGACTGAGGGGCCGAGTAATTGGTCGAGAAAGTCCAAGCTACAGCTTCGTCGGTATCCGGCCCGGCCTCGACGTTGTTGTTAAACACTTCGTCGAATACGCACGGCAGCATCAGTGGAGAACTCAAGTGTTCGAGGAGTAACCATTGCTTGAATTTGTGGAGGAAGAAAACGTCGGTGACGCGTAATCGGTCGAGGACGCGCCTTCTCGATCTAACGGTCGACCCCAAGATGTGTGTCCTCCACTAGTACCACCTTGACGAAGGAC
This sequence comes from Undaria pinnatifida, assembly GCA_012845835.1. Classification (NCBI taxonomy): domain Eukaryota; class Phaeophyceae; order Laminariales; family Alariaceae; genus Undaria; species Undaria pinnatifida. The sequence goes on along the minus strand of JABAKD010000023.1, from coordinate 9,768,489 downwards.
TCTGTTTTTACATTCTTCGTCGAACAGGTACGGAAGCACCTGTAAAGTTCTCAGTTGGTCGAGGTGGAACAATGATTGTTCCACATCAACCAACTGAGAACTTCACAGGTGATTCCGTGCCTGTTCCACGAAGTACGTAAAAACAACGCACATTGTCAGACCGGCGTGGCAGCGCCAGTGGAGTACTCAGTTGAGCGAGGAGGTGCCATATGTTCTATTGAAAGGGGAAGATGGGGACGCGCAATTCGTCGGCCTCCTCGACCAATTGGTCGTCCCCAACATCTCCTTCCTCAAAACCCTCCACCGACGGCTTATGTTCAACCATTTGGGTACTCCGCTGGTGCTGCAGCGTCTGACCTTGTCCATAGGTAGTCCAACTGGCACGGCAGCGCCAGCAGAGTACTCAATTATTCGTAAAAGGGACCATCAGTGCTATTAGTATTGGAAGGATATGTTGGGGACAAGCAACTGTTCGATAACGCGCCTGTTCCACGTGTTGATCGTCCCCAATATACTCTTTCTCAACCAATATCACCGATGGTTCCTCTTAGATTAATTGAATGCTCCACTAGTGCTGCCGTGTCTGATCTTGTCTTCAAGTACTTCGTCGAACAGGCACGGCAGCATCGATAGAATATGCAGCAAGCACGACCCCGAATGAACCAATAGTTTTTCGAGCAGCCTAAAATCAAATTCGAAAATCGAAAACGGTCACATATTGAGTGCGGTGTTTTAACCGTGCCTTTATGGATGTGGCCATGTCATTCACACATTAAAAACAAAAATTGCATTATACAAAATATGATACGTATAAAAACCTACGCCTGGTGAAATCTCAAAAGATAAAAACCCTAGAAGATATAACGTAAAGATGCGTCTACCGGGTTTTAACACCTTTTCCAAACTATCCCTTTTCTTTCTTATCACAGGTGATCTTAAAAACTTCGGTGCCACCTTTGCATCTGTCCTCATGGAAGACAGCGCCTCCACACGCCCATTGTGTTCACAGGTTATGAGCCTCGTTACGTATCATACTATACTACGGGGGATTGCATCACAGGCGAGAGACAATTAATTATTTGGAGCTATAGCGAACCAAAGCGAAAACGGGAAACAACGGGGAGGGATCATGGCGGGCTGGATCACCAGTTGGCAATCACGGAACAATGCCTGTTGTTCCGTAGAACGCCAAGAGAACGGGACAACCTCAACATACCCAAATCTACTTTTACATCTAAGTTTCACCCAGGATTCGACGTGAGATTCAACGTAAGTTTCAACCGCTTATTTTATTCGTGGGAACAGACTGCTCGAATAGACTGCGCATTGACTTAGATATGAAGCCAAGGTTCAACTTCCTGACGGAGTACCCAATGGGTCGAGGAGGTACCATCGGTGGTATTAGTGGAGGAAGAGGTTGTTTGCGACGCGGAATTGATCGAGGAAGCCCCAGCCGCAGCTTTGTTGGTACCCGCCCCAGCCTGGACCGTATCGTTACATTCTTCGTCGAAAGGCATGGCAGCACCAGTGGAGTACTCGATTGGTCGAGAAGAACCCATTGCTTGTATTAGTGGAGGAAGAATATATTGAGGACGAATTATCCGTGGAGGAGGCGCCTTCTCGACCTAACGTTCGCTCCCAACATGTTTGTCCTCCACAAATACCACTGATGGTTCCACCTCGATCAACTGAGCACTTCACAGGTGCTCCCGTGCCTGCTCAACCAAGTACCTAAAGACGAGATACTTTGTCAAACAGGCACGGCAGCGCCAGTGGAGTGTGCTCAGTTGGTCGAGGAGGAACCATCCGTTCTATTTTGGGCGGAACAAGAAGTGGGGGACGAGCGATTCGTCGGCGTCCTCGACCAATTGGTCGTCTCCTACATCTTCCTCTTCCACAAATACCAACGACGGTTTCTCTTAGATCATTTGAGTACCCCACTGATGCTATCGTACCTGACCTTGTCCTTACGTACTGCGAAGAGCGGCACCAGCGGAGTAGTAACGTGGTCGAGGATGGACCATCAGTGTTAGAAGTGGAGGAAGACTTTTTTGGGGACACGCAAGTTTTCGACGAGGCGCCTGCTCTACCCATTGATCGACCCCAATATATTCCTCGTCCACCAACACCATGACCGATGGTTCCTCTTCGATCAAATGAGTACCCCACTAGTGCTGCCGTGTTCGACATGGTCTTTAAGTACTTCGTCGAACAGGCACAGCAGCATTGGTAAAGTACCCAATTGGTCGAGGAGATACGATCGGTGGTAATCGTGGGGGAAGAAGATGCTTGTGGCGAGGCATTGGTCGAAGAAGCCCCAGCCGCAGCTTCGTCGGTATCCGCGCCGGCCTTGGCCTTATCGTTAAACACTTCATCGAATAGGCACGGTGGCACCAGTGGGGTACTCAATTGGTCACGAAGGAACCATTGGATGTATTAGTAGAGGAAAACCATGTTCGGGACGTGTAATGGGTCGATGAGGGCCTCCTCGACCTAGCGATCGTCCCCCACATATTGGCTCTCCACTAGTACCACCGATGGCTCCTCCTCGACCAATTGAGCACTTCACAGGTGCTTCCGTGCCTGTTCTACCAAGTAATTAAAGACAAGATACTTCAACAAACGGGCACGGCAGCATCAGTGGAATCCCCAATTGATCGAGCATGAATCATTGGTGGTAGTAGTGGCGGGAGAACATTGTGTGGACAAGTAATTGGTCGAGGAGGCCACAGCCGGAACTTCGTCGGTATCCGCCGCGGCCTGAATCTTATCATTAAGTACTTCGTCGAATAGGCACGGCAGCACAGGTGGAGTACTCAATTGCTCGAGATAGAACCATTGCTTGTATTTGTGGCGGAAGAGTATATTGGGGACACGTAATCGGTCGATGAGGGCATTTTCGGCCTACGCTCGTCCCTAACATATTGGTTCTCTACTAATACCACTGATGATTCCTCTTCGACCGTAATGAGTACTCCACTGGTGCTTCCATGCCCCTGTTCGAAGTACTTAATGTCAATGTACTTGGTCAAATAGGCACGGATACACCAGTGGAAAACCCAGCTTGTGGAGGATGAATCATCGGTGGTATTGGTGGAGGAAAAGGACGTTGGGGACGAGAAATCCGTCGAGGGAGCCACAGCCGCGATTTCGGTCGTACCTGCCCTGTCTTGGACCTTGCCATTAAGTACTTTGTCGAACGGGCACGGCGGCACAAGTGGATTATCCAATTGCTCGAGGAGGAACCATCAGTGGTGAATATGGAGGAAGATCATGTTGGGGACGAGTAATTGGTCGAGAAGACCACAGCCGCAACTTCGTCGGCATCTGCCCCGGCGTAGGCCTTCTTTTTATGCACTTGACCAAACTGGCGCGGCAGCACAAGGGGACCAATCAATAGATCGAAGAGTAGCGTTCGTTGGTATTTGTGATTGTAGAAGACGTTGGAGACCAGCAATTCGTCGGCCTCCTTGGCCAACTACTCGTCCCCAACATCTTCTTCCTCAGTAAAGATCACCGATAGTATATCTTTGACCAATCAAGTAATTCAATCATGCTGCCGTGGCTGACCTTGTCTTTAGGTACTCGTCGAACTGGCATGGCAACACCGGCGGCGTACTCATTCAATCGAGTAGAAACCATCAGTGGTATTAGAGGAGGAATAAGATGTTGGGGACGCGAAATTGGTCGAGGAGGGGCCGCCTCGACCTATTCCCTCCTTGACCTATTGCCCGTCTCCAACATCTTCTTCCCTTTCTAATTCCACCGATGTTTCATCTTCGGCCAATTGAGTATTCCACCAGTGCTGCTGTGCCCGACCTTGTCTTCAAGCACTCCATCAAGCAGGCAGGCAAGACCAGTGGATAACCCAATTTGTCGAGGATAAACCACCGGTGGTATTCGTGGAGGAACAAACTGTTTGCGACGAGTAATGGGGCAAGGAGGCTACAGCCGTCGCTCCGTCGGTATCCGCCCCGGCTTGAACATTATTGTTAAGCCATCGGTGGAACAGGCACGGCAGCACCAGTGGAGTGCTCAATTGGTGGACCAGGAACCATCCGTGATGTTAGTGGAGGACAACGATGTTGGGAACGGGCAAGTCGTCGAGGAGGCCACAGCCGCAACTTCGTCGGCATCTGCCCCGGCCTGGACCTTGTTTTAAAGTACTTCGTCGAACAGGGACGGCAGCACCAGTGCAATACTCAATTGGTCGAGGATGACTCATGGGTGGTATTGGTAGACGAATGAAAGTTTGGGTACAAGCAATTGGTCAAGGAGGCACCTGTTAGACGAGGCACTTACAGACAAGGTCCAGGCCGCGGCATATACCAACAAAGCTGCCGCTGTGCTGCGTCCTGACGCGGTGAAAAAGCTCGAAGAGAGCATAGAACACCTCGGTGTCATAACCCCTCCCTTCTTCGAACGTGTTGGTTTTGACTACCCACGCGTCGTTCACCTCCTTGCAAATAGTCTCCGCCCTCCAAATTTAACCACGGAGTGCTTCTTGCAGGGTGTTGGTCGAGCACAGGACCACCGCAGTGGGCAGATATTCGATGACTCGGCAACCATCAGTAGCAGAAGTGGAAGAATAATATGTTGGAGACGAGGGTTTCTTCGGCCAAACGATGGAGGACGGAGCAGAGGGTTTGAGTTGCCGTATATGTGTCTGTGTACTCTTCGAATGTTTGGGATTGCATGGTATCGTCCGACATCGGTAAAAAATTGAGTGCAACTTGATCTTGCATCATCTAGGATGTCTCGTCCGCGTACGTGTAACAGTACACCTGCGTTACCTGGTGTTGTACTGTAGAACCGAACACAAGTATACATTTGTTGACGTTGAGATGTTGAGTACACAGTAGCAGTGGTATGTTTGAAGTGCATTGCAACCACCGTAGACTATCAATCAGGTCGAATTTGATGTACCTCACATCTAAAGGCGCTGAACCGGCGTCGTGGTTACCATTTGGCCTTGAACTTCCACTCCGAAAAGGAGTTGCTTGGATATGTGTTTTTTAAGGCTAAACGCCGATCCAGCTCCCTCGACCAGCTGATACATATCGAAATTTACTCCGCCGTTGGATTGTAATTTAATCACCTCAGATTTGCTTCATTTTTCGTTCATCACCTGACATTTGCCGACCGGACTGTTTTGTGTGTACTAAGTTTCAACAACATGTGTACCAGAGTTTTTCTCGGTTTAGTCTCGATATGGAATTTGATGCTCATGATTTCGTAGTCTCAGGCGATGTATCAACCACGGTTGCGTGGACTTGTTCTGGCCAACTCGGGTTTGACACCATGTGCGCTTCGGAGTTTGAATAGGGTTGAGGGTATATGTTTTTGGCTTTGGTGCCTGTTTCGACGTATGTCACACATGCGGGGACACTTAGGAGGTATTTCCGGGTTTGAAGCCTCACCTGTCGGGGGTAGGGGTAGGGGCAGGTGCCTGTCTCGATGGCTGGGAGACATGCTGCGGCAGGAAGAAAGTGCGCCGTATCTTTTCCCTCACCATTAACATGGACTTCTCAGTGTACTCCACTTGACATTGACGTCCTCCCCCCCCCTCCCCCCCCCCCCGGCGCGCAATGCCCCCCCCGCGCGCCCCCCGCATCCGTCCCGGGATAGTAGGGATGGGAGGGTCTATGGTCATACGATTACGGTAACGCACAAACTGAGTACACTTGCCCCCTGTCCCCCGCCCCCAGACACCGCATTTGTGAGGTGACTACGCCTGCGATGATGTGGCGACATCAGTTGAGTACGACGAGTTCTACACCGAGGACAGCGATTTCTTCCCTGTCAACATTCTGGACGACGGCGAGTACGACGCGGTCCATGCCCAACCAACTGGGCGCTGTTCCGTTCAATTTCCCGGCGGCACTTCGTCTTCGCCTGCCACGAGTGCGGCACAGTCGGTGGTTGTCGGCAAGGAAGGTGGGTCATGCGTTCGATTGCCTGCTTCATGCTGTGTGCCGGCTTCATCCTGTACAAGACGGAAGAAAGTCGCAGTACTGCAGAGACAGTCCTTTTTGATGCAGGATGTGTCATTTGTTTTTTGCCACACCGTTTCCCGCCCCGACAACAAGGAGCATGCACAAAGGCTACGTCAGGGGGAATGCCATGATATACCCCCCAAGTTTGCAACCGGGTTGTCACCATCCGCACAAGCGCACAAGGGAACTCTGTAGCTCACGGACGAAACGTGCGCTCGAGATTACTGTTAAGGAGCAGCGTTGACTACCTTTCTATTTGCGGGTGGATTCATATCGCGAACTTTAGCGGCACGAAAAATGTTGAAGACCGCGAAGGAACAAGGGGGTCACTCTAGCGCCGCCGAGCGCCATCGAAACAACCCCCCCCCCCCCCGCCCTAGCGTAGCCTAAGTCATTACTTGGCGACACTCTTAACACGCCGTGGTATATATCTCTCCCCGCCCAGTGCCCGCCTTACCTGTTGCGCTTTTTTAGTCTTTGATTTTGGCGTACGCTAAGTAGGGGATCGCCGATATCCGACATGGTCTTGTTCCTCATGAAACCCACTGTGCTTGCTGCTGTCTGTGAATGCACCCAAACCTAACAAAATTTCCTGCTAGCAACTACCAGGTATGTAGCAGATCAGGTCCAACGAGCTGTCTTGATTCTGACAGCATGCTTGACCCAGAAACCGTACTTGAAATTAAGGGCACTGTGTATAGACTGCCTCGGAAAATCTTTGTTTTTCATTGCAACAGTGTAGACCCTTGACGGTCATTGTTTGCTATATCGTGTTTCTCTTCCCGAGCGAACCCACTTCGTGTGCGTGTACCCCCCTTCCCACCCTTGCGAAAGCAGGGCTAGGGGGCTAGGCCCCTTTCTTCTCCGAGGGAGACCCGACCGAAGACCAGTACGACAACAACCAGGCCAAACACGGGGGTACCACCGCTGGCCATCCTCGGTCTGGAAGTCTGGTAGCACCACGTGAAACAGATATCACAACCCACTGGTGTGGCGAAGACGCGCTCTGAAGAATACCGACGGCACATCTTCTTCGTCTCCCACGAGTACGAAGCCATCAGCGGCTGGCGAGAGGGGAGGAGGGTCACATGGTCCTCTGCCATGCTGTGTGCCGGCTTCATATACTGCATGGTAGAAGTTCCTCGCGGTGCTGCAGGCAATTTCTTGATGTAGTGGGATCTATCATTTTGTCATATCGTTTCCAGCCGAGTTTTCAAGGAGCTCGCTCGGCGGCACTCTACGCAAGCCAGCGGTCACAGACTGGTGCATACAATATATATATATATATATATCCCCGCCCGGTACTTGCCAAAACTATTGGGTGTTTTTTGTCTTTTTTTCTAGCCTTCGTGAAGAACAAGGTCGCCAATATTCGACATGGTCTTGTGCCTCGTTAGAAAGACTGCGTTTGTTTGGTGCTGTCTGCACGCAACCTCCTACTAACCACCTGATAACAACTACCAGGTACCAGGTATGCAAAAGATCAGGTACAACAAGCTGTCTTCATCCTGACAGCTGGTATCCTTAACCTACCAACCGTACCTGACACTGCCGGGGCGTGTGTATGGACTAGGTCCGTAAATCAATCTTAAGCAACAATACGGTGTAAACATTTCGTGGTCAGTGTTTGCGCTATCGTGTTTCTCTTACCGAGCGAACCAACTTCGTGTGCGCGCATCCCCCTCCCCACCTTCTGAAAGCAGGGCTTGCGGGCGAGATCCCCTTCCTCTCCGAGGAAGGCCCGACCAACATCAATCTCCAGAAGAAGGACAAACAGGGGGGTATCGCCGCTTGCCATCTTCGGTCTGGCAGCACCACAGGGCGTTGACATCGTCACTCGCTCGTATGGCGACAACCCCTTCCGAAGAACATTCCCGATTCCAATCCACCACCTACGGCCCTTGCTCTCCGCCTTTGCTTCCCATGGTACGCTCATCTACATGTCATTAAAAGCACCACCATGTGTGCGCTCCTCGTGCCCCGCGCTGCTAACCCCCGCAGATTGTCGGACCTCAGCGCGGTCGAGACCGTAGCAATGGACATTGTGGTGTCGCTCGTGGTGTCTTTCGCGTGTCCACGCCGGGGTCGCTCCTCCTCCTCCTCCCCCTCCTCTTCATTTACCACTACTGCACCACATTGCTGCACTCAATCGAACCCATCGCACAGCTTCTTTCGCTATTCGCCCCACCGCAAGTGGCATATTGGTCCCCACCACGAACTACATCACCAGGAGCCCGACTACCAGCGACCTCGCCACGGATGGTGTGTCCGCGCAGCGGGGGGAACCGAAATATTTGACTATATATTGGCTGATTCATCTTGCAGGAGTTGCATAGACATGGAGATGACGAGAACTACACGGCGTTCGCTTGGGGCGGGCATGCATCGAAGCGGCGGAGAGTGGCGCAGCCTGGAGAGAGCTCTACGACGCGCCTTGCATCCACATTTGCGTGCTTCGTGTGCTGTGCGGGCGGAGAAGGCTTGTAAACCAGCAGTGTAACTGCCGAGAGAACGACCTGTTTTCGGACGTGGGTAGTAACTTCCTACTGTAGAGCTTCACGACTGCGTGAAGGATGACAGAATAACGTGCTGACGTGGCGGGCTACGACACAGTGGTGGCCCTTATTTTAATGCAGTAGCCCTACGGACGAGAGCTATTGCGGGGGAGGGGGTCCCTTCTCGGGCCTTCTATTGCAGTGGACCAAGGCTAGGGTACCCGATTTTTACTAGCGGGCTCTTGAGTCACTCGCGCGAGTGACTCAGTACCACGCGGACGACAAAAGACCTTTGGCGATTTTTTATCTCGCAGCGTAGCTCCCCATCCATACATACCCCGTGGCGGGTTGATATCGCGATTTCGAAATATCATGAGCTCTTTCAGACCGCAGCGAAATAGGGATTACTCGCGCGAGTGACCGCGGGCCACTGCAAAAAAAAGGTCCCAAAAAGGGGGAACCTTATGGTACCGTAGCCTGGGTCAATGGCTCGGGGTCACTCGCGCGAGCGACCCCCCGCGTTCCTTGGGGGTCTTGGGGGCTTGCGTGCGGTTTTAAATTTTCGAGACGGGGAATAACACGAACTTTGAAGGCCGTTGCCATTCCGTACACAGTAGATATATGAATCCCCAATTGAACGGTTTGAGCTACGCTGCGCCAAAGAAATCGCCTAGCCCGTTTGTGTCAGCGAGGTACACAGAGCCGCTCGCGCATGAAAACTCATACCCGGTATTGAAGAAGGGAGCACCCCCCCCTACCGTACCCTGGTCCAAGGGGTCCCCCAACAAGGCGGTCTGAGTAAGGCGGTCTTCCGATACAAGGCGGTCGAAATCACTGGCACGACCTGAGGAGTTTAGCACTCTTAACCTGGAGTGAATAAGGCGTCTTCCCTCCATAATGCGGCCGCATTGCCACTGGTACACCACCGCATTGTCGCATTGTCGGGGCAAACCTACTGCCATACAGCTGTATGTAGCAAAAATGAATTTCTGCCTGACAGGACCTCCCGGCTGAGAAACTGCCGAATACTTGTTCGACTCCCCGATCTAGCTAACTGTGCCAAGGTTACGGGGAGGGGGGCGAGGGCGGAGCTATAGAAAGGGTGAGACGGTGGGAACTCTCTCCTCTTGCTACGGTCGATGGCAGCATTAGGCAACAATAGCGCACAACCTGCATCACGTCGAAACATACACGCAGCAGTTACATAACCAGCCATATATTAGGTGTTAAGATACGGCCTCGAAAGGCCTGTAATTATCCGAACTGGAATATTTTGGATGGGTTTCGTATGATGAGGTTGGCGTCTTTGTATTCGGGATGGTCAGGAAATAGATCGGAGGCATGTGCCTCCGATCGCAGAAGCTATTCGGGGCTCTGGTGGAAACTAATAAAGAGCTACGTCTCTGCTACGGCTGCAAAAATGAGTACTCTGCGAGGACCTGCTCAATTAGCAGACCTGCAGGGGACACTCTGCGTCCCCGCCCAATACCCTTGCATAGGAGAGCGGAAAGACAAAATATGGCACGGCAAGCGCCAGCAACGGAGCTGGTTCTGGTGCTGCTGTTACTGCCGCTCTCTGACGAGATGAACACTGCCGACGTATTTTCCTCTGGTTCCGTGCTTTTGCTGCGTGCTCCTCCTGTCGAACCTGATCATGGGACTGCTATACTTCCGCTGCTAGTCTGGAGCACGCGTTGTCAGCTCCGGCCTTTGCATTTCTTATTCGTTTTTGGTGGATTTGCCGCCGCTCTCTTACCGTGGTCCTCTGCTTTGATCTCGAAGCGGCGGCTTCTCCGCCATCATCGCCATTTCCGTATGAGATTTCGTGTTTCTTCTCTCCCGCCGCCAACTCGTTCCATGATAGAGGGTATACCTCGTTTTGGCTGAAACGGTTTCTGAATGATGGGCGTCCTCTTTAACCCAAAAAAGTCGCCGGAATTTCGTTCGTTCTTGTATTTTTGTGTGGCATCATTTTTCGCTTCATATATACACACCTACCTCCCCACGAGGTGACATGGGATTTTGTTCATCTCAGCTGTGCCAGTAGCGCACCTTTCCTTATGTGGTATCCCTCAAATCGAATTTTTCCTTAGTCATCCCACGGTAGGGGTTGCAGTTGTTTGATTAACTATTAATGGAGTCATCCCACGACAGGGGTTGGTTGCAGTTGAGTCATCCCACGGCAGGGGTTACAGATTGAGCTATCCCACGGTAGGGGTTGCAGTTGTTTGATTAACTAGTAATGGAGTCATCCCACGGCAGGGGTTGCAGTTGAGTCATCCCAAGGAAGGGGTTGCAGATTGAGATATCCCACGGTAGGGGTTGCAGTTGTTGAATTAACTAATAATGTAGTCATCCCACGGTAGGGGTTGCAGTTGAGTCATCCCACGCTAGGGGTTGCAGATTGAGCCACCCCACGGTAGGGGTTGCAGTTTTTGGGCCAAAACGTCCCTGGGTGATTGAGTTCCACTCATCATGTGAAGAACTGCCGGGGGTTAATGAAGTAATATCACGAGGACACATTTATTTAGGACTACTAAGGGGGTTGTAACGAAGACCACCGATAGGGACAGCTTACGCTATACCTACGATGGGAACCGAAGGGTGCGCCAGCTAGCGTTGGGCTGCGAAAGCAACTGAGTTAAATCGACACACGACGCGCATGAAAATACGTGGAAGTGTGGTGAGCTAAAGCTTTATGTTTCCCCATCCGCCGGAGGATAACAAAAAAAAAAAAAAAAAACTACTAAGGGGCATCTAGAAGCTTGGTCGGGTTGTGCGAACGAATGCGCCTTCCATTTTTTTTTTCGAGTGAGATATTGAGATTCTCATGTGAAGAGCTCCTTGCAGGAACTTTCTGCCTGCAGCCCCTACCGTAGAACGACTTGGTAGGGGTTGCAGTTGTTCGACTAACTTATAATGTACCTGTCCGATTTGACCTCCTCAATCAAGTGGAGAGCTACCGGTTAGCCATTAGGCAAAAATGTTAAGAGATGACACTTGTCGGTAACCATCATGTCGTTACTTGATAGCACTCAAAGTCATCTGGTATACATTGCACGTTGCTAGTACGACAGACAGTTTTTAGTCTTGTAGCTGTCGTTTATGGATGCAGTACGTAGCAAGCACAAGTCTCAGCAGCAATATCTTGGATACATGATACACAGCAGCAGTCTAATCATATCCAGATACCTGGTACACGTACTTACTGGTAGACATGAAGAAGAATATCCATTCAGCATACCTCCGGAAACCGGTGGCATACTTTTTACTGTATGTATGTAGTTGTTGAGGGTCATGTACTTTCCCTGTAGGACAATAGTTGTTGCTGTAAAACAAGGGTCCTGGATTTGAATAAGGGGGTCTTCCTCTTGGTTTGTTTTGAGCTGTGAGCGCGCACAAGCACCGCCCCTACACGCTCACTCCTTTTAGCTCACCATCAGCTCTCATCTGCTGAGCAAGTTAATCATCAATCAACATATCGGCCTGGGGTCGCCGAACAACATCTATCTTCTCTGCTGGAGCTCTCTGCTCTTACAGGCTCACCAAACCGTGGCCCTGGTTTGCCTAAAATCATATATGGACTATGTATATAGGCTGTGTCTTCATCGGGTCGTCCGAAAGCGAGCCTACGAGCGTACACCAGCTAAGAGCTGATACACGCCACATACACATGCCACCTAAAGTTCAATAGGTTATGATCATCAACAAAAAAAAGCCATTTCACGACAAGAGTATATAATATATATTACCCCTCACCTAAAACCCTTCCTTTCCCCCCCCCCCCCCCCCCGCCCCCTCCCCCGCCCCCTCCGCCCCCACCCCCAACCTTCCCCCCCCCCAACCCATCCCAACCCCACCCCCTCGAACACTCCACCCTCTCTCTACTCACTGATTGTACGACTTACCCCAGGATATACATGATAAACTGATGCATCATTTCCAAAACCGTCACATTTATCCCCTCAAAATAATGTATAGTTTCCACGCACATATTGAGCTGCCCCACACGCCCCCCCCCCGCCCCAACCCCCCCCCCCCCAATAATAAACTGGTGCCAAAACCGTCAGAGTTATCCCCTTGAAAGGATTATAACTTACATGCGCAAATTCCCCCCCCCTGCCCCCCCCCCCCCCCTCCAAACCCGCTCGCTTTTGATCAAAACCAGGCCCCCACGTCCTTCAAATCTCCGCCCCTCCCCCTCACCGGTTATTCGACTTACAAGATTCACTCGATAAAAGGATATAATTCCCTCCACAGCTGTCAGATTTTGTCCCCCTCAGAAACGGGTTTTATAGTTTCAGCGCACAGATTGACTAAAATCACCCTGTTGACCCTGATAGCTACACTGTAGTTGTAAGGGGAGTCGCCGACCTATATCCTTAATGAGGACACACAACTCGTAATGCGCGCGATCGGAGTATCACACACAGCTTGCAAAGATGAGTTTCGACAAAATCTTCGATCTCATAGCTGGAGTGTATTTTCATTTTTTATAATATTACTGTAGTTGTAAGGGGAGTCGCCGACCTATATCCTTAATGAGGACACACGACTCGTAATGCGCGCGATCGGAGTATCACACACAGCTTGCAAAGATGAGTTACGACGAAATCTTCGATCTCACAGCTGGAGTGTATTTTCATTTTTCATAATATTATATAGGGCTTATAAGCCATATAACATTGGTCGGGTTGTACGAACGAATGCCTTGTTCCAAGTCATTTTTCGGGTGATGCTGATATTGGGCTAGCTCCTCTCCTCATGTTTAGAGGGCTCGTCGGGAACTTATACCCCATATGTCCGGGTTTACCTCAGGAGGGGGTATACTAGCAATGACTGATACTACGATAGCCTCCACCCCCCCCAAAAAAGGCGATTTCCTTGAACGGACGTTTCATGTGGCTGCTCGACACAAGGAAGGACACTCTTGATGAGAGAAAAGTGTGTCCATAGACTATATGTTCTTGCTTGCAAACAGGTCTAACGATCAGCGACGACGTCGGGGAGGGTGTCGACGGACACCACCGTGCTTCAGGAAATACGGCCCGGAGCTGGCTTTGAAACCAGCGATTTAGTTGAAGAAAAGTTGGGGGGGCTACACTATGATTATGATAGAACGACTCTAGTAGTGACCCAGGCTACGGTACCTCATAAGGGTCTCCCTTTTAGGGACCTTTTTCTTGCAGTGGCTTGGGGTCGTTCGTGCGAGTAATTCCCTGTTTCTTGGCCGTCCGAAAGAGATCGTGATGTTTTGAAATCGCGATATTAACACCTCCCTGCGCAATGGCACGGTAAGCTACGCTGCGCGATAAACATTGCCAGAAGTATTTTCGCCCGCGTGAGGTACGGAGTCATTCGCGCTCGCGAGTATCCCAAACCCGGCAGTAAAAAGGAGAGTTACCCCCCCCTACGCTAGCCTTGGTCTAGTGTAAAGATCTTCAAGTAAGTGGTTATTGTAGGGACTAAAGGCCGAAGCTATAGATAGACTAGTCTATGGCGGATTGGGTTAGGGTCCCTTTTTATGAATTTTTTTATTGCACGGATCTCGGGGTCACTCGCGCGAGTGACCCCCCCGTTCCTTGCGCTCGTAGACTCTCGTGCTGCTTTTATTTTTCCAAACACCTTTTTTGTGCGGAGGTATCATACGTTTAGGTCTTCTAGATTTTGACCCGCGCGAAAACCCGCAAACCAAATTTCCGAAAAAGGTAGTACTGAAATGTTATGATGTTATGATGATGTTATGATGATGCTACGGTGTAATGTTGTAGTCCTTGAAAAACTGCATTCGTTCAAATAAGTGGCGGTGTAGGGCGCGTATAATACCGTGTCTCGTAATAACTGGTTGGTTTCTTCCCCTCTGGTTCGATCACTGTTGTCGTACAACAAGCTAAATTGCAATAATAATAATTTGTCGGTGGTATAGTCTTTAGTCTAACGGGGACGAGAAAAAATAAATTACGTCGTTGAAGAAAAAATTATAAAACAATGCACGGGATATCTCGCACACGTGACGTTCTTGGCGAACAAACAACACGCGACTCTATTTCTTGTCTTTCTATTTGAACGGTTTTCTATCTGGGAAGGGTGTGCGTATCGTGTCTATTTTTTCCTCGGTCGGGGGTTTTTCCACGGAGCGGGGCGGCAAATCGCGAGTTAGGGCCTTACCCAATAAGCTAGCATATCTTTTAGCTTATATTGGCCTTTTGAGCTTATGGAAAAGCTTATGTCCGACCGAGCATAGAGCCACCATGTCAAATAGCTTATGTGGGAGCATAACAAGGGAAATCGAGCATAAAAGGTGGTAATGCCTGCCTCCATTTCAGTTGTATATGCTCGATCGAATGGTTGTCTGGTAGCACGGCGGTGGAGACGCCAAAAAGTGGCCGCACGGTAATAGTAATAATGCAATTCACGAGGCTTAATCACACCCATTGTCGGCTCTGTTTATCGCGATATTGGACGGTTCTACATAAGAACACTTGAACACGCACACACACGCGCGCGCCCACGCGCCCACGCGAGCACAAAAAAAGCGGAGAGCGCGAGGGACGCAGCCGATCTTCCGATCTTCCGATCTTGCAGCGATGGCAACCGCTCGTTTCAAGTACAACAGGGGGCGGGAAAAGTAGCATTGCGTCGTGCGGGGTGCGGGGGTACTGGGTAGTCGGCTGTGTTTGGCTAGCTCGCTAGCTCTGTTTTTGCTGTCGAGTTCCGAGTAGAGAGTTCAAGCAAGTTTTCAAATTGACATGGTGGGCTGTTCATGGTGGGCGGTGGTATGGAAAAGGCAGCAAGGCACTGCTGTACGCACTGTGCTGTATATGGACACAACACAACAACACACAACATCAATCAGTAGTAGTATGATATACGTAAATATACGAGTATACACTTTCGAAGTATTATATAGTCTAGGAGCATAAGACTATACCAGGTATGTATATAGACTACAGTAGGTGGCCCTATATAGTGCGGGTCATATAGTGCGGGGTGTCCGATATTGTGCGGGTGAAATCGTTTGGCAGAATATAGACCCCTCTATAGTGGCCGGTTTTTGTATAGTGCGGGTGCTCGGTATAGTGCGGGTAAATTTTTCGTGACACATACCCGCACTATATAGGACCACCTACTACTATGTAAACGAATCGTATAGTCTACAAGGTTCCCCTTCGGGAGGTGGACACGTGCCTCCCGGGGGCGACGCAAGTCGAATGACTACAACTAACTGATGATGATGAAGTATTATTGCAGAAGGTGTATATCGGAGGGATGCGTAGTGGAAAGAATGTGGATAATATAATAAGATATCACAGACTTTTGGAGGAGGAGGGTTGGGATATTGCTGAGGCTCGGTGTGATAAGTTATTCGAAAGTCCACTCCGTATAACTGCGTGGCAGCAACTAATTCTACGTTTGTAGCATATGCGTAAGGCTGTGACATGAAGTGGAGATACTCTTCAACACTCGAATATGTAGTAGGTTGAGATCCAGCGACTTCCACAAGTTCTTGATTTGCTCCAGCTAAGATGCTGTCGTGGAAAGTGTTGAAACCTGATCCTGGGATAACGGTGTACAAATTGGTTGTGATGTGGGCAATAATATGTATGTGCACGGACGATGTGATGTAAAGCTGGGTTGTTGTGCACACGACGCGAGATACATCTTAATAAACATGCACCATCACCAATCTCGGGAATAATGGACCATTGACCAGAATTGTTATTGTTGCCGCTGTTGTTGTCTTGATCATTTTCGCTGTCTGATGGGTTTGTACTGCTGTCGCTGCTGTTAGAGGAATCATTGGTGTCAATTTGTTGTGTGTTTTCTGTGTCCAGTATTTTTCCCCGCGCGCTTATACCGATGTTAGTTGCCGATATGGTCTGTTGTGTGCACATCGTTACTTTTGCTTGAGTTGTGTTGGTACTTTATATCTCTTTATACAGGTTTCGCTACTGCTGTATGGTAACCACCGTGTCAATTGTGAGGGAGAACTCACAGTAAACTTAGAGTCTATGGACTACGTGCTGCTTGCTGGTGGTGCTGCTGACGGAACTTTGCAAGACAAACGGAACTTTTTCGGGCACGTTGGCGTTGTTTGTTCCGTTCAGAAAAATATATTGTCTACACCGACAAATGATTATTTATTATCTACATGACCTTGATTTGCTCCAGCTAAGATGCTGTCGTGGAAAGTGTTGAAACCTGATCCTGGGATAACGGTGTACAAATTGGTTGTGATGTGGGCAATAATATGTGCACGGACGATGTGATGTAAAGCTGGGTTGTTGTGCACACGACGCGAGATACATCTTAATAAACATGCACCATCACCAATCTCGGGAATAATGGACCATTGACCAGAATTGTTATTGTTTTTATTGTTGCCGCTGTTGTTGTCTTGATCATTTTCGCTGTCTGATGGGTTTGTACTGCTGTCGCTGCTGTTAGAGGAATCATTGGTGTCAATTTGTTGTTTGTTTTCTGTGTCCAGTATTTTTCCCCGCGTGCTTATACCGATGTTTGTTGCCGACATGGTCTGTTGTGTGCACATCGTTACTTTTGCTTGGGTTGTGTTGCTACTTTATATCTCTTTATACAGGTTTCGCTACTGCTGTATGGTAACCACCGTGTCAATTGTGAGGGAGAACTCACAGTAATGACATAGTTCACGTCGTTGCAGCGGGTACATATACACCGCGCCCGCGTCTAGCAGTGCGGGAAAATTCTCTCGCAAATACATTTTGATGCCACCCCGATGTACGTGCGAGGACTAAAGTTCCACCGTGTGTGTAGTAGACGTATTGAAGCCTGACGATATGCCTATATTTTAGGCTCTAAACCAAATTAAGCCCTATCGTGTTTTAAATGTCTACAAAATAGGTCTATTTTATCGACCTCACGACCACGGCAGACCACGGTGAGATGTGGATTTTCCCAAAATATGCACTTGGGCACATTTTGGCCCAAGTGCATATTTGAAGCAATTTTCCGAGTATTTTCCAGCAAACAACAGCATTTCAGACGACAAAAGCTCGAGGAAACATCAGACGGATGCCTACATTTCGAGGGTGGAAATTGAACCGGGTTGAGGGCTAGTCCTGCTGTGCTGCTGTACTGACTGCCACACTGAGGCACACCGAAGGCGGCAGACGCCTGCGAGGTATCCTACATATGAAGCGAGTATGGAGTACGAAGCACTCAATGTTTTTGCCAGGCACCAGTTATTTGTTTTGGCCGTTTGTTCAAGCTCGCACAGCATGGGCAGAGGAGGGTCTTTCTCGAAGTTTCCACCCACTCATGTGCTGACTCATGACATAAATCCTCGTCTTGCCATCTGCGTCTGGAGTAGTGCAGAAATATCATAGTCTATTTTCAAGTAGTTTGATCTTTCCTCGGCTTTTCTTTTTATGCGTACTGAAAGAGACCACTATTTCGAGTTTTAGACATATGGTGTTTTTTTTATGCGTTTAAGGTCGAAGTATCGAATGGCCTAGCTCTTCCAGTTGGAAGTACTTAATTAAGACCTAACCTCGAGGCTTAAATACGTCTAGTGTGTGGTTGCCCGGGGACAGAAGCGTCTCATACCCCGCAAAATAGAGCCAGTCTCGGCGGCTTTCCGCGGCCATAGCTCGCGCCACGGACGTCCCATGAGCCCGGCACACGGCTGATAATATACCGACGGGTAGTCTGATCGCATTGCAGAAGAAAGCACACCAAAAAACTCTGCGCCGGCGGAGAAAAAGGGACGGACTAGGCAAAAAAATCAAAATGGTACATATGCATATATTTTACTTTTTCAGCACTGACACACCTGCACCTGCCATGTGGCTTGTAGAAGGAAAAACAAAAAATAAATAGCCGAAGAACCCACGTTTGTTTCACGAGCATATCGACGACAAGAAGGGATGCCCAACGAGTTTTAGACGAGCAAACACGCTTTTATCGAACAAAAATCAAGCTAGAGATGCAACAAAGAGAGAGCATAAGTCGAGCTTATCCGTGCAAAACTGGCATATATCACGAGCTTATTTCCAGTTTTAAAGCCTATGCCCGCTAAAAAAAAAAAGCTTATATTCGGAAGAGAAGAAAAAGCTTATTGGGTAAGGCCCTATCGCGAGTGCATAACGTCTTCCAGGCCCGATAGATAGGAACAATGCCTGCGATGTAATTGGAAACCTTTTTTCCCATCACTATAGAAGTATGCCCACCACGATTTTTCTGGGAAAATAATAGTAGTTGACGGATATTTCCGGCAACATTCTTGTATAACACAGCGGAAATCAATGCGCCTTCTTCGTAGATCGGGATGTGTCCTGAAAACTGGGGAACACACGGCATTCATTTTGTTGTGTGGGTCCTCGACATGCATTGGAGTTAGTAGTAGCACCGTGTGCGCACGCACGTGCGCGTCCCCTGACAGAACTTCACCCGTACTGCTGTCCGGTAGCCTTTCACACGTGGTTGCCATCTATCTGCCGCTAGGACGCGACTGCGCACGACTGTAACGGAAAACGCGAGACACATACATGATGAGTAAAGCACGGGCGGGCGGGTGGCGACACACACAACCAAAGACGAGAGCACGGATGTGTGTATGAATGATGACAAACGCGAAAGAAGACACACTACCCGGAAATATGACATTCCGGGTGGCTATCTCCACCGAAACTAACCCTCAGGGGACAGGCCGGGTCGACATGCACACGCATCCGTATACAACGGCAGCTTGCGCTGCCGGGGTTGTAACGAAGACCACTGATAGGGACAGCTTACCCTATACATACAATGGGATTCGAAGGGTGCGCAAGCTAGCGTTGGGCTGCGAAAGCAACTGAGTTAAATCGACACACGACGCGTATGAAAATACGTTGAAGTGTGGTGAGCTAAGCTTTATTTTTCCCCATCCGCCGGAGGATGAAAAAAAAGAGAAAAAAAAAAAAAAAACAGCAGCAGCAGCAGCAGTAGCAGTAGTAGTAGCCCATCACAGCACAGCCGAGAGAGAGCCTTCCCGGCCTGGCTATGGTGGCACATCCGCATCTACCTCGTGTCCGTACCCTACAGGCCTGGGTGGTGATTGATATATATAGAGCGTTTGGAGGGGGAGGTGATATCGCTGTGTGCGGCGGTTGGGGTGTGTGACGCACAATGAAAACTGGCTTGCTGCTTGCAGGATTAAGGATCAACTTTAACCAAAGAGCGCCCCTCGCAGGATTTATAACCCCCTGTGTTGCGGTTTGGGATCGTCCGGGTTCATTCATCGGGTCGGATCTGAATACCGTGATCATGCGAAGGTCGGCACCCATCGGAAGGTTGGCACCCATTGGAGAGATAGCACCGGGGTGCGATAAAAAACACAACGTAGAAACATTTAATCGTGTTTTCGCACCCCCATCGGAGAGATCATACCCGGGTGCGATCTCTCCGACATGATTAGAAATTGAGGGCCACCGCAGCGGGTCTGTGGTAGGTAATATTCTCATTATTTCATACTCCGATGATATATCACCAGTGCGCCACTCCTCTCAAACGTACTTTTTACCAACGCAGCTTCGGTCAAGTCGTTTTAGGTAGCTTTGAGTCGTTTAAATTGTATCCGGGGTGCATGTACGCAGCACCGTTGCCATAGTACGGCGCGGTGTATTTCGATTCAGCAGCGCACCCATCGGAGAGATGGCACCGGGGGTGCGCCAAAATTGAAGAGCGGCATGATTTAATTGTATTTCCGCACCCCACAATCGGAAGGTTGGCACCCATGGGAGAGATAGCACCGGGTTGCGATAAAAAACACAACGTAAAAACATTTAAATATCGATCGCACCCCGGTGCCAACCTTCGCATGATTACGGTAGATAGGTCGATCCCGTGAGATTTGAAAACCTTCTGACCCGACCCGACCCGACCCGACCCGACCCGATCCGACCCGACCCGACCCAGATGGGATTTCGAAGACCTTCTCCTGATGATCCGACCGGACTGGACGCACGAGGTTTTGAAAATTCCCCTGAGCAGTGAAAACCCCTGTTAATCCGTACCAGGTAGTCTATAGTAAGAGGGTTAATATGTGTGGTGCCTGGAACTTCGCCGAGGTCGAGTCAGGTAGGTGTTCTCAGAATTGCGCGCAAACTCAACAGTACCCCTCTGCCGACCTCGAGAGCAGACATCCAGCCCCCAAAGGGATCGGTTAGGGTTCCCGTTAGGGTTAGGGTTAGGGTTAGGGTTGAGGTTGGGGTTGGGGTTGGGGTTGGGGTTGGGGTTAGGGATAGTGAGATAGTGTTAAAGTGTTAGGGTTGGGGGTAGGGTTAGGGTTAGGGTTAGTGTCAGGTCTGGGGTCACGGGTTGGTCTGGGCACCTCAACCGTGGTTTTGCGCGGACCTGCACATAGGGAGCCGCCATATTGTCTACATACTGCTGTAAACCGCGCTATTGAATTTACGTGCAAATTCGAATAGACTGGCAGTATTACGTGCAACTTCGCGGGGGCTGCATGTCATGAGTGCACTTCCCCACACGTGCGGCAAGCGATTCAAAAGACCGCCTTATGCGTGCGAGTATCGGGATACCGCCTTACTCAGACCGCGCATTATCCTAGCGCTTAGCACTTACTTTTCTTGTGTGTACGACTATCATCATAGCGCTGCTTCTTGCAGAAGAAACTGAAGATACTGGTCGCGGAGAAAACGCGCCTATAGATCTATCCTCTATTTTTCTTCTGGCCGATGGTGATAGGCTACTTGCTGAGGACCTCAAGGAAAGTGATAACTGAACCTACTTAATGCTTGCTGATGCTTTGTTGTGTGCGGTGGTGCGGATAGAGGGTCAACGGGTCAACAGAAGAAGTCAGGAGACGGGGAGAGGGAGAGAGAAAGAGAGAGAGGCGACAGGTGAAAAACAGGTGACAGAGACAGCAGAAAGCAGCGTCCTCGACAGGTCCGCCGCACCTGGCATGGCATTTTATTTATGTGATCGGATCTCAGGCCTTCGCTGGTCAGCAAAACCGGAATATCTTCATCAGGCTGGAAACTGGCTCTTGAACTAAATGTTGTCGTGGTCGCCAGATATATGATATAACTACATGAATAACAAGTTTATTGTTTGCCTCTTATCGCTCTACGTTCGTATGATACCACCGCCGTGCTGCCGTGCTTTTGGGTGCAGCACATCATTTGGCCCCCTGGGTCACCTGTAGGTGCTACTACAGCAACAGAGTAGAGATGCCTCTATAATGTTCGGTGAGTAGTGCTGGCTTCCCGATATAGTGCCTGTCAATTTGCTTGGCATCTGGGCATATCCACAAAAAAAGTATCGGTGGCGCAGTATGCGCAGTAGTGCCTGCTGCCGTTATAGTGCTGCTTGCTGGTGTTTCCGCCTCTGGCACAGATACCGGCATTATTGGCTGCTGTAGCTGAGGGACCACGAGCTGTCACTGCAGACTTCCTTTTGAGGATAACACACAACGACAAGAGAGGTAGACATACCAAAAGGCAGCAGCAGCAGCAGCAGGGCCCGAGCAGCACAGCAGCAGCAGCAGCAGAACAGCAGCAGCAGCAGAACAGCAGCAAGCAGTTAGGGCCGTTCTTATCGGAGAGCTTTTTTTGTCCTAATTTTCCTAATTTTCCTAATTTTCCTAATTTTCCTAATTTTCCATATTTTGTCTCAAAATACGGAGGCGTTATGTCATAATTTAGGAAATTCTTCAGGCCCAAAAAATATGGAAAAGTTAATAATCACAAATTAGGAAATCCTGTCGTCGATTTCCTAATTTCGAAGGCAGTGCTCCCACAAGCGCCGTGGCTCAAAGCTGGGACCATCGGGTAGCCTCAAACGTTGACCACTGTGGCCCAACATTATGGCCGACGGAAGGAAGCGGCCTGGGCCTCCAGAGGATTCATCCTTGACTCGGGCGAAGCAACGATCCATGAGCCTTCCCAACCTTCAAAACACGAGGCGCAGAAACCAAAGGCTATCGCTGGTGTCCTCGTCGTGTTCGGCATGCTCCTGACAGCAGGAGCTACACTCTATGCTCCCAAGACACGGACGCCTATCTACGAGCCGCACGGTATGACATGGCCAGAGTTCAGAGAGGATCTACGTCGGCGCAAGGCTTTCCGCAGGACTGTTCGAATGTCTGAGGCGAGCTTCGGAAGCTTCGTCCAGCTATCCAAAAGAACGAGCGCTTTGAAAGTGAGTATCATGTGATGTACCCTGGTACCTGGTATACGAGTACCTAGTTTGTCTTCGCATCCCAAGGCTGTACCCTCTGCAGCCCAGATGCGTTGTAAGGCTCAGCACTCGCTTGGAGCATCTCCCATCTACCATACCCTCTGTACATGATAGCTTGTATGCCCGGTACGTTGCACGGCAACTCGTGCTGCTGCAAGGCGGTATGTACTCATGATCTAAAAACCACCTGTATATACGCAAGTAATAAAACATCAGCTGTGAGATGATCTTCCACAAAATCCCGGCCATAGAACACATGGTACGACTACGAGTACGTGCTACCTTCGAGTACGTGATACCGGCACCAGGTACCTGGTATACGAGTACGTAGTTTGTCTTCGCATCCCAAGGCTGTACCCTCTGCAGCCCAGATGCATTGTAAGGCTCAGCTCTCGCTTGGAGCATTTGCCATCTACCATCCCATCTGTACATGACAGTTTGTATGCCCGGTACGTTGCACGGCAACTCGTGCTGCTGCAAGGCGGTGTGTACTCATGAACAAAAAACCACCTGTACAGAGTCTATACAAAGCAATAAAACATCAGCTGTGAGATAGATCTTCCACAAAATCCTGGCACATGGAACGACTACGAGTACATGCTACCTACGAGTACGTGATACCGGCACCAGGTACCTGGTGTATGAGTACGTGGGTGAATCTTTCGTGGTTTACGGAGGGAGCTATGTGTCAGGGTTATGACAGCTGTTCGTACATACAGTAGCACTGCAACAGCAGTAGTCGCGTTAGGCAATGCAACGGTAGTGCATTGCGGCAAGCAGAAGTGCGTTGCGGCAGGCACAGCAACGGGATGAGCAATGCTGCTGTACCGGATGGGTTGGAGCTCGGTCGAGGTGGACACCAACATTCTATCGTTTTTGCTCTTACCCAGGACTGCGTTGCGCGAAGCATGGAGCTATCTAGGTGGAAATCCGGCTGGCGATAGGCCTGCGAATGCTGGCGGCGGGTTCCTACCTGGATATCGCACCGAGGTTTGGCATTTCACCGTCCACGGTTTTCACCATCATGGGAAAGGTTGTCGACGCGATCAACAACACCCGTGAAGTCGGCCAGTTCTGTCTTTCCGCGGACAGACGAAAAGTGCCGATTTTTTGCCGCGGGATTCGAGGTGAGGGTACGTGTACTATTGATATATCAGCAACCTGTCACAGCAGCAGTAGTCTATGGCGTGGTTATGCAAGCTGTACGTAAGATATTGAATTCTATAGAGATGGTTTCCGAAGGCAGGCCTGCTTATTTCTTCGTGAGGAACCTTGGTTCTGGCGTCCTGATGTGACTCCCTCTGAAGTACGCCTCCCCGGCCCTGTTCTTGTTCGTCCATATGTCAGGCCAAGAGCACCAACGGAATCTTCGATCATGTTGTGTCTGCCACAGATGATCTGTTGATTGAGATGAAAGCGCTACCTGCAAAGAGCACCTCCCACACCGCATCGTACTTCTCAGGCAGCAAGACGGGATTCGGCTTTAACGTACATGCGACGTGCGATGCCAACTATCGCTTCTGCAGCGTCTCGATCATCGCTCCGGGGGCTGCCAACGATTGGTCGGCGTGGACCCCATCTTCTGTGGCAAAGGCAACTATGCGCCTTCCAGACGGGTACCACATCACCGAGTGTGCGGCGTACCCAATCAGCGGCAAGTTGCTCACGCCGTACCCCGGGAAAAGCTTGCCATAGGACCAGGACACCTTCAACTTCTACCTGAGCCACCTGCGGGTGAAGATCGAACAGTCGTTCGGCATCCTCGTGTCAACGTGGGGCATTCTGTGGAGGCCCCTCAGTGTAGGGTTCGCAGGCCGGACTTACCTGATCGTCGCCCTCTTCCACCTGTGAAACTTCTGCCGACATGAGCAAACCAAAGTGGTCGCGTCGGAAGAAGACTACAAGACAGAAAAGGGGCGAATCCTACTGGCGACGGGCGGGGTTCTGCCGCCTGCGTGCAAGAGTGCGGTCCAACCCGCAGGCCCAGCCGCCAAACCCACGCGAAGCGGCGAAACTCCCACGCGAGCGGCCACCACTTCGCTCTTAGCCTACAACAGACAGTTTCGCCCGAAGGAGAATATTCTCAGGAACGCCTAGATTACTACGCGTTGTATAATGCGTAGGTAGAGAGTTTGTCGGCATCCGAGCGTTGTACGGCGGGGGCGATTGTGCGGTACAAGGAGGATGGGAATGGCGTGTGGAGGATGGGAGGTGGGCCGGAGTATAAGCTATTGGAGATGGACGTGATGGTCGTCAACGGGTGAGCGTTGGGCCAGAAAAAGGACGAGTGTCAACCGTGGTGATGAACGTCTGATGGCATGGCCTTTTCAATACTGAGGCGGAGGGGGGGGGGGGTTGGTTGTTGGATTCGACACGTGCATCTGACGGCGTGGTTTTTCTAATTCCAGGTGGTGAGTTCGAAGACAGCTGCCTATACCCCCCCCCCCCTCCCCCAGTTATTATTGTTTGTCGAGCGTCAGAAACAAAAGCCCCCCGCCCCCTATCTTGGTTTGTATATTATCGTGTAAATAATGGTGTGTTTTATCGTGAGAGCACCCCGGTGCAGCCGGCCACGGTTTTATTATTTTTAAATAGGAGTGCAGGGTGTTGGCCGTCGAGCATCAGAAACGAACCCCCCCCCTTCTCTATTTTTCAAATCCTGCCTGACGAAGCAGTGGAGGGTGTAACTTTGGGGTTTGTCGTGAGAGTACCACGGTGTAGATTGCCCCCTTCTTTTTTGTTTGAATAGGGGTGCAGGGAGTTATTTGTCCATCATCCGTAACGAACCCATCCCCCGCTCTCGTTTTTTTCCCTCTCAGTCTGGTGGAGCAGGGGAGGGTGTAATTTTGTGGCTTATCGTGAGAGTACCACGGTGCAGCTGGCACCCGTTTCTTTATTATAGGAGTCCAGGGTATTGGTTTTGGTCCCCCCCCCCCCCCCCCCCCCGCCGTTTTTTTCCTCCCAGTCCGGTCAAGCGGTGGGGGGTGTAATTTTGTGGTCTATCGTGAGAGTACCACGGTGCAGCTGGCCCCCGTTTTTTTTGTTTTGAAGAGGAGTCCAGGGTATTGGTCGTCGATCGTCGGAAACAAAGCCCACCCCACTCGTTTTTTCCTCCCTGTCTGGTCAAGCAGTAGAGGGTGTAATTTTGTGCTTTATCGGGATAGTAGCACGGTGCAGCTGGCGCCCCCCTTTTTTTTCAAGAGGAGTCCAGGGTATTGGTTGTCGATCCCCGTCCCCCCCCACCCCGTTTTGTTCCTCCTAGTCTGGTCAAGCAGTGCAGGGTGTATTTTTGCGGTTTATCGTGATAGTACCACGGTGCAGCTGACGCCCCCCCGCTTTTTTTTTAAGAGGAGTCCAGGGTATTGGTTGTCGATCCCCCCCCCTCCTCCCATTTTTTTCCCCAGTCTGGTTAAGCAGTGGAGGGTGTAATTTTGTGGTTTATCGTGAGAGTACGCCGGTGCAGCTGCCTTCCCCTTTTTGTATATATAGCAATTCAAGGTATTGGTTGTCGATCGTCCGAAACGAAGCCCCCCCTTCCATTTTTTTCTTTTCAGTCAGATGAAGCAGTGGAGGGTGTAAGTTTTTTTTTTTTCGTGAGAGTACCCTGGTGCAGCTGGCCCGGTTTTTTTTCAATAAGAGTGCGAGGTTTTGTTTGTCCATCGTCAGAAACGTAGCCCCCCCTCCCCTACCATTTCCCTCCGCGGGTCCATGGTCATACGACTTCGACCATGCACGATTTCAACCCCCGCCGCGCCCCCCCCCCCCCCTCCCTGCCCCTTTCGGTTTCCTCCCAGCCTCATAAACGAATGAAGTGTGTAATGTTACCTTTTGTCGCTGAAGGACCCCGGTAAAGCTGCCTCCTTGATTTTTTATAGGAGTGCCTGCGATTATCGAGCGTACGAATAGAAAGTGCTCTTTCCCCCAATATGGATGCGCCAGCAGTTTTTTTATACTTTGATATATCGAGGGTACATATTCGTTTCTTGTAAGAAAGAGGACGCCGGAGAACCTTCCGCCTACTCCTTGTTTTCCGTTATTCGTTTGCAACAGAGCAGTAGGTTGCCGAGCTTTTACCTGTAAGTACCCCTTTACCCGCGTTTTGTGCTACTCGGTTTTTGATGGAGAGCATTGTGTCGGATGCTTGCATAAGTATATTAAGCACGTGAAAATGAATACGAGGGGTACTGATGGCGTCACTGGACCTGTTGAAATCTGCGTTTCACAGGATGTGTTTGCGATGAGACGACGCATAGTAGTTACTGGAGATCGTAATAAACATACTCCCGCGCCACGACGACCCAATCAACGACTTCAATAGGATTATGAGGGCTCCTGCATCGGATTCAGCCACGATATCTTCTGATTGAAACCCACACGTGTCCTAAGCTGAAATGCATACGTTCCCGAGGGAAAAAAATATGATACTTGAGGGGGTTATTAGCCGATATATTACTGTGGTTTGATGGGACAACAAACCAAGAGATGGAGTACTCTCGCTTGCCAATATCGAATACCCAGTATGCTCTATCAACCTGCACGTAAAAAATAAACACGTAGTGAGCTGGGGCCAGCTACAACGGGGTACTCTCACAACGAAACTCAAAATTACACCCGCCACTGCTCAAGGAGACTGCGAGGAAAACAACCAGGGGCGAGGGGGGATGGGCTTCTGTTTTGACGCTCGGCAACAAAATAATCTTTACACCTACAAAAAAAAACAGGGGCCAGCTGCACCGTGGTATGCGCAAGACAAATCTCAAACTTGCACCCTCCACTGCTTGACCAGACTGGGCGGAAAAAAAAACGGGGGGGGGGGGGGGGGGGGGGGGACGACGACAACTAATACCCTGGACTCCTACTAAAAAAAAGGGGGGCGGGGCGCCAGCTGCACCGTGGTACTATCACGATAAAGCGCAAAAATACACCCTCCACTGCTTGGCCAGACTGGGAGGAACAAAACGGGGTGGGGGGGGGGGGGGGGATCGACAATCAATCCCCTGGACTCCTTTTTAAACAAACCAAAACGGGGCCCAGCTGCACAAGAGTACTCTCACGATAAACCACAAAATTACACCCTCCACTGCTTGACCAGACTGGGAGGAACAAAACCGGGTGTTGGGGGGGGGGGGGATCGACAACCAATACCCTGGACTCCTATGAAATATAAACGGGTGCCAGCTGCACCGTGGTACTCTCACGATAAGCCACAAAGTTTCACCCTCCACTGCTCCACCAGACTCGGAGGAAAAAAAAAGGGGGGAAGGGGGGGGGGTGGGAATCGACAACCAATGATTCTCGCCTTGAGCACGACAGGCGGGATTGAAAAAAGGTTCCCCGGTGCTTGTCGGAAACAATCGACTCCAGTACCAGCATACAACGGTGCTTCGACCTCCGGGTGTTGATGGAGGACGCATCCTCCGCGACATCTTCCTTCCTGATGACGGCAAGCACATCAGACGCCTTGCACTGATTGATTCCGTACCCCAACGTAATGTTTTCGTCGACAGAGTATGACTTCCCCTTCATACCCGCGCAAAGCGTAAGAACGACCCCCTCTGGGATAGTTTCTGACTGGACCGGTGTGCTCGCTTTGACTTGACCTGTGTTCAAAACGTAGCGAGCACCGGGGAAAGGCACAAACTTTAATCTCATGGACGTGTGGCGTAAAATCGGGCTGCGCACTCGAACGAGTAGCCTGAAACAGTAGAGATAAAAAAACTGCGCTATGAAGCAGTATACTGGATTGCATCAGAACTGGAAGCGTATACTGGCAGACTGGACCAGTGCAACACACCACCAGAAATATAATACCACCTGGCAATGTATACTGCGCATCCATACGACAGTGTTAAGCGGAAGGAGCGCTAACCGATGACTACAGCAGTACCCAATTATATAATAGTAGACTATACACAAAGCAGTGTATATACTGTATAATGTGCTGTTAAAGTCCTGCGTATACCCATATATACCTAGTATACAGTACTGCTGTATACTGGTACCTGGTATACTGTACGCGACTTACGTCAAGAACTTGGGAGTTCATATTTTAAGAAAGAGCTTTGTTTAATAAGAAATTACGGCTAAGCGTTTGTGATCAGGCAGGAACGCCACCGTAAATACTACCACCTAGTATATGATACCTCGTAGCCTTTAAAATCCTACGCTCAACGTTGAGATCACAATAAGCCGCGAGCCTGAGCCCAAATAGGAGTTTCTTACCTGCTCTCGCGTACTTCACGATGATGTCCATACAAATACAGCTGTAGTTTGTGTGCCCACTCACAGATCACAGCTCTATATATCTTGCTGTACGTGCAAGATTCAAAAATATACGATTTCGTGTAGACTACTGCTGTAGAGTATGTGCAAAATTCAAAATTCAAAAATGTACGAACTCGTACGACGAACAAGCTACGTGCAACATTTGAAAATGTTTGAACTTGTATGGACTTGATCCTCACCTTCATCACCATCAGCTGTTGTTGCTGCTGCTGCTGTCCCGGAGCCCCACGCTCTCAGCACCGGCGTCCAAACACCTACCCTGGCATTCAGCAGCTGCCTCCTTCCCCTGTGTTTGGTGTCCCATCGAAGTGTTCGTGGGGCTGATGCTGTCTGTGGCCTCGGTGATTGACCCCACATCTACACAAGTGCTTCCCCTTGAAAATCCAGGCAACTTCGTTCGCACTGGGCCCGTCGTCCTTCCGTCGCTGCTCTCGCCGGATTGCAAGAATCTGCTTGGCCTGGGGCAATTCCTCTGCGGTCTTCCGGGATGTCGTTCATGCTTGCTGTGTGACGACGCGCGTGACTGTTGGTGTGGGTGGTGGTGGCGGTCTTGCTTTATGGCTCGGCTTTCAAAAATCAGGAAAAAAAAAGACAAACAACCCCGCGCTCGATAATAATGCAGCCGTTTTTTCATGGAAATCCTGGAAAAAAAAGAGGAAATTTAGGAAATTCACGTCTCCGATAAGAACGGCCCTTAGTTGCTAAAAAAATACGACGAGCACCGCTCCTATTAATAGCTTACTTTCAGGGCTCACCGCAGTACAGCAGCAGTAGTACGAGTTCTCGCTCAACCCGCGAACCTATTGGTAGCACAGCTGCATACAAGACTACTACTACTACTACTACTACTGCTGTGCCTGTGCCATGGCCGAGCCTGCGGGTGCTGCTCCAACTCGCGCGACGGCCTCAGGCGGCGATGGCGGAGACGACCAACAGAGCCCCGGGTTCGAGCGCTCGAACATCCCCTTCATCATCGACAAGATCGATGTGACAAACCCGGAGCTGAT
Source organism: Undaria pinnatifida (assembly GCA_012845835.1). Classification (NCBI taxonomy): domain Eukaryota; class Phaeophyceae; order Laminariales; family Alariaceae; genus Undaria; species Undaria pinnatifida. The sequence continues at coordinate 9,738,486 of JABAKD010000023.1, read as the reverse complement.
TCGCAGGATCACGACTCACCCTGATGTGGACAGATTGCACAGTGTGGCGACAAAGGACAAGCCTTGGTGAGAAGCTGCGAAGCAACCGTGCTCAGGAGAGTTTGAAGTTTGTCGTGTCAGGTGTATGATGTGGGTCTTTGCCTCGCTGCCTTTATTATAGTCCATTTAATAGTGCTTGTGTCAACTGTTTGCAATATTGTACGAGTACAGCAGTCAGTCTACGACAGCAGTAGCTGTAGTACAGCAGTCTTTCTTGGTGTGCTGTCTCTCGCGGCAACTTTTGCTTGATCGAAGCTGATCTGCAAGATCACGTCGTCAGCAGGTTGCAGAGCAGAGTGCCAGCATAGGACAACGATATGAATAGGCTTGGTGTTGATCGCAACCCATTGATTGTTGTAAAATCATCGTGCTTCCTTGTACCACTTCAATCCAATCAAAACCCAATCATCGTGAAAGAGCAACAGAGCAGTAAGTCGAATAACCAGTGAAACTGACCTATAGTCTATAGACTATACGAGGCTCGAGGATAACCTGATACGCCACCGGGGTGACACACCATGTAACAGGCAGCATTGAACAAATGGCGGTACATGGTCGAAGTATACGGGAGTAGGTGCGTCGTTGAGTACCAGTAGACGGGAGTAGGTGCCTCAGACCCGGGCTTGGTTCGCAAGATCACGTCTCGTCCGGGTGTGGACAGGTTGCCCGGAGTACCGGCGAAGCACAAACCATGGCGTGACGAGAACTTGGCAAAAGACGATGAAAACCACAGCACAGCAAGAGAATTTTTTTTTTCATCATCGAAAATAGAAAATAAAGCTTTACGTATCGTAGCTCACCACACTTGCACGTATTTTCATACGCGTCGTGTGTCGATGTAACTCAGTTGCTTTCGCAGCCCAACGCTAGCTGGCGCACCCTTCGGATCCCATACAACAAGAGAGTTCTTGCAGTCAGGGGCATGAAACATATAATATGTAAGGAACGTTTTGATATCAAAATTAAAAAAAAACGTTTGTTGTATTTAAGCCGGCGTTGGTACGTGACTGAGCTCTTTTCGATTCGTTTTGCTGGCTTTTATAAAAATTAAAATACACTCCAGCTGTGAGATCGAAGATTTCGTCGAAACTCATCTTTGCAAGCTGTGTGTGATACTCCGATCGCGCGCATTACGAGTTGTGTGTCCTCATTAAGGATATAGGTCGGCGACTCCCCTTACAGCTACAGTGTAGCTATCAGGGTCAACAGGATGATTTTAGTCAGTCTGTGCGCGGAAACTATAAAACCCGTTTCTGAGGGGGACAAAATCTGACAGCTGTGAAGGCAAAGGGGGGGCCTGGTTTTGATCAAAAGCGAGCGGGTTTGGAGGGGGGCGGGGGGGGGGGGGGGGGGGGGGGGGGGGTGGGGGGGGGGGGGGGGCAGCTCGATATGTGCCTGGAAACTATACATTATTTCGAGGGGATAAATGTGACATTTTTGGAAATAATACATCAGTTTATCGTGTATATTCTGGGATAAGTCGTACAATCAGTGAGTAAAGAGAGGGTGGAGTGTTCGAGGGGGTGGGGTTGGGATGGGTTGGGGGGGGAGGGTGGGGGGTGGGGGCGGGGGCGGGGGGCGGGGGGGGGGGGGGAAAGGGCTTTAGGTGAGGGGTTTGTTATACGTGTGGTGCTAGGTCTAGGCGAAGGTGCGGGTGATGGGGAAGAAAGGGGTGTTCGAGGCGGGGGGGGGGGGGGACACAGCGGCATGGATGGCTCTCGAAAGATAATGAGGTGATATCCTGTGCGTGAAGTGTTTATTAATGTGGCGGATTTCGATATTTGGTGGGGCGTTTGAGTAAGGGAGAGCAAGAGGGGGGGGGGGGGGGGAGATTTTTTAGGAGGTTTAGGTCACAAATAATATTCAAATACACTTCGGCTGTGAGATCAAAGATATGTATCAGCTTGCTGGCTTTTAGCGGGTCATAAGAGATAGTACGGCAGTAGCTAACCTGACTGAATTCCGAACGGGTATAACTTTAAGACCTACTATTATGGCGAATATTTTCATCGATTATTTCTCTCTTTAACCGGGATCTCCGACGCCAAAAATAAAAACCTTCCACTATGGGACCAGAAATCATCGTTATTTCTAGGTTCAGAAATAATCGAGGCCAGAAATCAGCGGATCTGGTGATTTCTGAGCCCAGAAATAACAGCTCTTCCAACCTCTCAAAACTGGGACTAATTGACTTTTGGATACTACCTCGTACCAAGTGTCACATGTCACCACTGCCCATACTGTACCTGGTATGATACTTGTCTGCTGTACACGTCACGCATCACCCATAACAAAGAATCACAAACACACCTACGACAGCATACTGCGCTTGTTGTGTGCGAGACAGAGCTTCATCCTCACACACAAACGCGACAGCAGCAGCACCACCACCATCGAAACCACCATAGGCACACCACACCAGCACCACAGCAGCAGCGCAGCAGAAGAGACCGCAGCAGAGGCGGTGATGACCTAACGTCGCCGGCGACAGTGTACGTGCCAGATTTCAAAAATAAAGGCAAACGGCAAAACAAGACCTACCAATTCAAAATAAAACCACTTTCCAAAAATCAGAAGCCATAATGGACGCCGCTTATTTCTGATGCAGTTATTTCTGGAGCCTCAAAACCACAAAAATAATCGCCAGAAATAATCGCTAAAAATTTTTCCATAATAGTAGGTCTAAGAGAGCGAAAAAAAATCAACCTCAAACCCTACCTTTTTGTGGATACCAGTCCCTATTCCCTAGATTGTACCGCCTCCTGATCACTATAATCCTTCAAGATCATCCTGGGCTCCTCGAGGCAGACTCTGAGGTGTTTCCTCATCGTTGACCCTCGAGCGTGCGGTTGCGCACATAACCCATCTGGGTGTGTCTCCACACTATTAATAACACCTCCATCAGAGAAAGAAAAACCTTCGAAGGGACTACCGTCTCACACCTTCGTTTTTTTATTCGTTTTTTTCTAAAAAGGGGTTCAAGAAAATCAAAATTCCAAAGACAGACGTTTTTTTTTTCGCAAACACTCCAATTGTCAGAACGTTGTACAAGGAACCCGAAGGGTTCGCCAGCTAGCGTTGGGCTGCGAAAGCAACTGAGTTAAATCGACACACGACGCGTATGAAAATACGTGAGAGTGTGGTGAGCTAAAGCTTTATTTTTCCCCATCCGCCGGAGGATAAGAAAAAAATATATATATAAAAAGTTGTACAAGGTTTTTGCGCTGACGGGTTACCCTAAGCTAACGCGATTCCAAGGCGCCCCATCCTTGGACCACCAGGCAATGGGGCAGTCAGTCGAGGAACAAATTTGTTTGGAGTCGCGACATCAGTCTCAAGCTAATACCCACCAGGTACCTTGACACGCACGCATCACAGCTGCACACTTGCTCGATAGCAGCAGCGTAGCGTCATCATTGTTTTTTTCCATCCGACCTACGGTGTCGGCCCGCCCATAGAAGGTACCGGTCAGACTTTTAGGCTATACGTTCTTAGCACC